>CM042670.1:551642-565387 GCA_023638005.1 Forsythia suspensa
TTCGACAAAAGGCTATTAGATGTATATTCATGGGATATGATAGCCAAAGAAAAGGATGGAGGCGCGATCCTACAAACGACCGTTGCTACACATCTCGCAATGTGGTGTTTGACATCTTTTGGTGGACACTACAAAGGGTGGAACCGCAGTTCAAAAGAAATTGGAGATAAGTTGCAAGAAGAAATCGTAGAAGTACAAAAGAGCCCGAGGAAATTGAAAATTCACGGAGTCGAGCGATAGAGAAGAGCATATGAGGACAACGCAAAGTCCATGGCAACGGTGTGCATCAACCAACACCAAAAGAGAATAGGCCGAGTCAACAAGAAGAGGTTGAGGTACCAACGAGTCCTCAAACACAACTAAGAAAATCAACTAGACAACGAAGGCAAAATCCCAAGTACGCTAATGTAATGGTAGAAAAGATGAAAGTAACAAAGAGCTAGTGACATTTGAAGAGGTCATCCAACACAGGTGTGGAGAAAGGCAATGGAATAAGAGATTGTGGCTCTAAAGCAAAATGAAACTTGAGACATGATGCGATACTTGAGAGTAAATCCTATATCCGCAAATGGGTATAGAAGATAAGGAGGCGACCCAATACGTCAAAAGAAAAGTACAAGGACAAAGGTTGGGATGATGAGAAGAAAGAGTTAAATCAAATAGTTGGTGCTAAAGGGAGAATTGAAGATTATCACCAACATATTTGAATGTTCTAGATTTTCTCTTTGTTTTGCTTTGTCTAGAACTTTCTCTTGTGCCATATAAATTAGGAAGGATCTAGAACAATGGGGATGTTTTCATTATTAGCACTAGAACTTTCTAGTTTGTTTTAACCTCTATTATAGATGTTTCTAGAAATATTGTAACCAAGTATAAATATGATGTTAGTGTAGTGGTGAATGAGTGATGAGTGAGATCAACTAAAGTAAGGTGTTGTAAAATAATAGTGGTGTGTCCAAATTGTGTAAATAAGTTATATAATAAAACAAGTTCCGTTTGTGTTCCAAATCCAACATTTAATCTATAAACAGGATTACGAGACACAATAAGTTCAAAAGACAAATCTTTCATAAATCTTCCTATAAGGCGAATTTAGTTAAGAGCGAGAAGTGCTTCACATGCTCCGAGAGCTTTGAAGCTAACTTCAAAAACTCCTTAACCAAAATGGCTCAAAACTAAATAAAAGTTACGGTGAAACAAAATCCTCCCAAGTCCCAATCATTACCCTTCTTGAATTTTGCACTCGACTTTTTCTAGAAAAGCAGTATTCAGTCTCTTCCATATACCCATATATAACGAGATTCGGTGGAAATATATTACAACTCACAACATATACCTAAAATAGCGTGGCGCTAAAGAACTCGAATGAATCATGGAAGAACAGATCTCGAGCAAACAAACATATAAATGGCCCATTACCCTCCCTTTACAAATTTACACTTGCTAGAAGTTAACATTTTCAAATAGAATCCCAAGTCTCAACCAGTGGCATCGAGTTATGCTAAAAACTTAGCTATATATACGCGAACAATACATGAATCCCACTGCAATCAAACAAAGTGGTAGTTCCCAAGTTGGGTCACAATGGTCGATAAAATTCGTGGTTTGGCTCTCAGGCGATAGCCTCTAACATATTGTTGAAGAGTTGGACTCGCAGGCGCCATACCTCGAATTTGAGAATGATTAACGAATGGATTATCACTTCAAGGAGACAAAACACATAGTACTTGATTAGAGGGAGACTGTGGTAAAGTGCAAATAAAGAATAATCCCACAATCAACTTTAAAGTAAAACAATCCCATACAATCCAAAAAAAATACCAAGAGAATAATATAACTAACTTTACAAATTTTCAACATCCCCTCAAACTAAATATGGTGTTTTAGAAACCAAATTGAGTTTGAAAATTAAATGTTCCAAACAAATTGTCATCTTCCATGGGTCGAGGATACTTTATAAATGTGTTTACAATTCATGCCAAACAAGCCAACAAAGAACTAGAAGCTGGTGTGGAATAAAAAATTATCATCCACCAATCTAACCAAACCATCACTAAGACTTGTGAGGCACATCCCCATAAGTAGAACGACAAGGTCAAAATCAAATTCTCAAACAATTTTTACAACTAAATTTCTTGAGATAGATCACATTAACAATAGCACTATGAAGATCCATAGGTTGCACCGCAATCCTTCCAACATAAAGGTAAAAAATCTTGGCTGACAAGAACTTATGCACACAAAAGACTACAACAATGTGATGAAAATAAAAGAGGTGAAAGAGAAGCAACAACTTGTTTCTAGTCAAATTACTAAACCAATAACAATCATTACTACTACCGAAGAATAGAGGTTGGAAGCCATAGGACTTCGGATATATAACACCACCATCAATAGCTTTCAAAAGCAATAGGTGCAACATTGACTTGCATAAAAATTGGAGGGATGCAAGAGGTCGAAAAAAGAGGCCAAGCCCTAGAGACAAATTTGAGGATCTGACCACTCATGTCGGTTGGAAGGGACAATGATGATGCCAAGAGGTCAAAAGAAATAAAGACACCCATCTGGGATGACAAAGCAATGGCAATAAATATGCAAGGACAACCAAAAGAAGAAAAAGCGAGAAAAAAATATTGGTGGACAAGAATATCTAATCCAAACAAGAAAACTTGGCTGGACGAGTGACAGGCAGCTCATGGAGAGGCGAAGCTTGCAAGTTTAATCCAAAATCATATTAAGCGTGCTCGATCGATGATAAATTAATAAACGAATATAATTGAAATAGAGTAATGAAAAGAATATGAGAAATTGTATAATTGTTTTGTCTTATTATTACAAGGTAAAAAGACCTTATATGGTTATAATAGTCCTAAAAGAAAATTTTGGGTAATAATCGCACAATCAACTATAAAAAAAAATAATCCCATGCAATCCGAAAATACAAAGAAAATAATAGCACCATTTTTCAAATCTTCAACATATGTTAACATTTTAAGATGGAAAACCATGTCCCAATAGTATATACATCGGATCTTGAAAGTGTCCATATCATCTCACCACTCGGGTAACAAATTAGTGTTTCTTTGACAAGGTAAATGCAAAATACAAATACTAAAAGTTTAAATTTAAAAGACTTAATTTGGGGAATTTAATGTAAATGCTAATATTAAACATAAAAATTTAGGAGCCATAAGAAAAGTCACATAAATAATTTCTATAAACTTCATTTCCACTCTTGGATAAAAGTTAATTGCTTTAGTACATGAAATCACTTGATGAAATTTTCTTTATATCTTCATACGCTTCTATATCTATTTAAGGTGTTGTACTCTTGCAAAGTTGTATGACTATCTTCAACTTGACATAATAACTTACTAGTCTAATCCCAAAGAAATATGCATCAACAACTTCTCATCTTGAGACACACACACACACACACACACACACACACACACACATATAATGGTTGATCAAAATGATGTCAAAATTATATTTGGCTAACTAGAACGAATTACAATTTAATGTTGCACATCGACTAAGACCATAAAAGCGAAGGATGAAGAGTTTCATCCTTTGATATTAGATTGGCAAATTCATTATGATATTTTCATTTGTTAAAACCGACTATAACGTCTCAAGTGAGAATATTCAATCAATGGTTTTTCTACTTTTGCCTTACATCTTTGTAAAATGAGTTTAAACATGAGAAATGTGCATCGTCTTGCAACTCGAGTACCCATACCAATTAAGCGACATCCATTTCTAGTCATTAGATTGGTTTCATCCTTCCACCAATATTCTTCATAGACATACTAAGATGGAAAACCATTGTTCCATACGAGTTAGAGAGCTTTAAATTGCTTGTCTTTAGCAATTTGTAAGAAATCTGTTTGTTTTAATGACAAGAGAAATAGCTAATATTGACAACCAAACAAACATTTGCTTGTCCTCGACGAACATAAATCCAAATAGAAAGTAATTAGTACAAAATCATATAGTTAAGAAGAAAACCATCTTCGTGACTGTAGCCACTTCAAACTTTCAATGCGCTCTTGATTAGTTAAATTATGATGGATATACATCTAATATGTTCCACAATAGGATACGTCTAAGCCAATAAAACTTATAGATTGTACATCAAGCCACGAAATGATTAAGTTACAAGAAGTGCAACAGTACTTGTTTGGGAAAGAGTGATCTTTGACTAGCATTTAGGTGACATATTGTCATCGTGTTATTAGAACTGCAACTGACTGGCGGTTCAACCGATAAATCGGAACCGGACACCCAAAACTAAGGTGGTTAGGTAGAAAAATTCTCCTTTAAAATCTGCCCAAAAATCATTGACACGTCCGATTTTGAGGAACCCGTTGAGCGTTCCGATTTTACCAGTTTTAAAATTATTTCTTTTCATAATTAATTGCAATTGATCATTGAAATTCATCTATCTCCATGCACATTTAAACAAATCAAAACTTAGTGTGGTAAAGCATGTGCCATGCTAAAATCAACTAACTCTCATCTATGAACTCTACGCTACATGAGAGCGACAAATGGAAGTGAAACAGCTCAACAAAGTTCCTTCATGTTGCTATGTTACTAGACAAAATAAACTTTTATTACTTGAATCTACGCAAAGAAAAGGTACAACTGCTCAGTATGAGAATAAATTAATGCTCATAAATTTATCAGCATCTGCTTTTCAGAAACCATGTTTCACAAAGAAATTCAAGAGAAGAAGGGAGGGCTCAAAAGAAATCCTTTTGTTGAAGGAAAATCCAGTGAAAGGAAATTTCACGAGCAAAACTATAAAGGAAAGTCCTCTTTTCAGAAATTTAAAAATTGCAAATTTTAATTAAAAACACCTTAATTTAGGGGCAAAAGCTTTTGGTTTTCCTTTTCCGCTTCTAAGCTTGACAGCTTTTCAATTTTCTATTTTATCCTCAAAAGAAGAGGAAGAAGATGGATTGGTTTTTCTTCATCACCACTCAGAATTGAAAATTGTCACGTAAACACTAACAATAAAGAGTCTAAAGCTTACAGTAACCAATAATGCTATTTTTCCTACCTAATTTCTCGGAATACCAAGACGAAAATTCTATTCACAAAAATCAAAATGTGTACATAAAATTAAGAGATCAAAAGGTTTTACCAAATTATACTTGCAAGGTTTTCAACTTTTATGCTCGTTGGAAGAATAAAATATAATTTATCTTCGCAAAACGAATGAGCGATAAAATAAAATACCTTTAATACCTGTAGCACTCTTAGAGTTCCTGTGCGAGCTCTCCATTTCTCAAAATTTGAGCCAAACCAGTTTCCATTGAAAAGAAAGAACAATAAAAGTGGAATTTCCAAGAAGCATAAGGAAAAACAAAACTATACTGTATGTGTGTGTATTTTTTTTTTTTGGATTGGCGTTGAAAGGCAGGAGTCGTTGGGGTCGGTATGACATGTGGATGTCTAATATGCTGCCACGTAATATACAGCTTGTGTTCATTTTGGGACGTGACTAATGGCAGTTTAGAATGGGGATTTCGAGAATCTTTGGAGTTTGGAGGAGTATTTATAGTTCTCCGTCCCACAAAAATAATCTTCTTTTTTATCTGATTAAACATATTTAATATAATTGAAATTATAAATTTTACACTTTTCCTATTATAGCATTTAATATTAATATTCATGAATCTAATAAATTTAAATACTTATTTTGGTTGATAATAATGTAAATTAAACAGGATATATTAGAAAAATAAAAATTTAATATACCTCTATAAAATAAGTGACTTATAATTTAGACGATAAATAAGAAAAATAAAACTATCTTTGTGGGGTGGAGGGAGTAGTTATTATTAATGGCCATGTTCTATAAGTGTTGAGTGTATTTATTTAATTAATTATTATGAAGATGGACCCAGTTGGGAAATTGCACAAATGATTAAGCACACCTAAGAAAAATATTTTGTTTTGGTTCAACTTATCATAACATATGAAATAACGGACAATATATATATAAATAAGTAAATTGATCTTCAACATTTGGTTATATTTTTTAGAGATAGAAATTATCTAAATATTTATTAAATCGTCATGTGGACTTTGCATATCCAATTTTATAAAACTAAATGTTATTAAATAACTTAAGTCGGTTTCTAAAAATTTGAAGTGAAATATATCTGGACGCAAACATAATAATTTACGAGATTTAAACATTCTCGGTCTTTGCAAATTGATTTTGTAACTATAGTTATAGATTGATGACTACTTTGCTCTGTTTCAAAGTTGGGAACTAACTTGTTAGCCGGACAATACAATAGAAACCATTACTACAATTTTCTATTATGTATTTGATGCCCAAAACAAAT
Organism: Forsythia suspensa; assembly: GCA_023638005.1. Lineage (NCBI taxonomy): Eukaryota > Viridiplantae > Streptophyta > Magnoliopsida > Lamiales > Oleaceae > Forsythia > Forsythia suspensa. The sequence continues at coordinate 558,008 of CM042670.1, forward strand.
TACTTCAAATTGGTAGAAGGCTTGGTTGATCCATTTCGATCCTTTTTTATCATCCAACCATATAGGTCATAACTTAATTTTTATAGAGAATTTATGGGTCCATGAAATGTCAAAATTGGATTTTGGGACTCACTTATTGTGGATAAATTACTTACTCCTAGATACTTTTAAAACTCATTTGAAAAGTAAAAGAAGAAAAATGTCCGTCACTTAATTATAACGAAGACTCAAAATTGATCAAAATTATAAAAGATAATTATTTATTTTCAATTTTAACTCATTTCAAGAAATCAATCCAAATTATCTCATTTCGATAAATTTTACTTACTGGTAGCGATAGAAGAGAAACCAATACATCTATGTATGTAAGCTTCTCTTATATTATATTATAGATATAGAAAGGTTGTGGAAAATGGCTTCTTTAAGTTCCACACTTTTTACTTGTTGCTTCTCATTTTGATTGGAGTAGTTGACTCTTGCATGAATCTCAACGGTCCTACGACAATATTTAGTATAATCGATCTTTTTATCTAACATAGAAGCAGTTTGACTCTTTTATTAGTCTAGTCATGAACCATACGGGAGTCATGCTCTACCTAACACATATATTCTTTGCTTTTGTCTAAGATTATACTAAAAATAACATAGAATTATGATTCCTAGGAGGTGGTGTGGATCTCATACCGGTCTAGAAGGTATGAGTATAATCAACAGCTTCCAACAAACATTTGCGGAAGTAATTGTGACAATGATAATCTAAATATTGATCATTAAGGAATAATAAGCTAACTTCCACACAATCGCGAGATGATAAATATAATTGGCAAATTTTTATATTGTAAAAAAATCTTACAAATAACAATTGGTCTCCTTTACAATTACAAGAAAATACATTTACGATAGAGATGTTTACCAAAACAATTGGATGAAATATGAATTGACTTCTTATTTTATTTTTTTATTTTATTTTTTTGTAAAAAGGTTGCTTTCTATATATTTTCTTATTAAAAGTCAATTAATCAGGTAAGTGTTTCTTTTTCATTAAAATAATAAATCCTAATCTACTGGGTTGAGTATGACATGTCTATTAGATTCGGATAAATAATAACGAAAGATCATACTTTTATAGTTTATTATTTTCATTTTATTACAATATATTTAATTTCAAATGTTTCAAAATATTTGTTATGGAAATTTGAGCATTTAGAATTTATATATCTTAAAATATGCTATATAAAGTGATTAAATATGTTATAGAGCATGAACATTTTGGGCTATAGATACCAAACCTATGTAATACATCAATTTACGTACTCAATCCTACATATCGCACTAACATAACTGGTTTACTTAAATGCATTTAACACTAGCATGTGAATTTCAATATATTGTTACAATGATCAAAAAACGTTGGTAGGATTTATTCGATGAAATTGTACAAAGAAACTACTAAAATCAAAATTAAATGAATTAATTAGAATTGTCAAACTCAAGTATCATTGTTATACTATTCTATTTGACATTAATATTACATATATTTATAATGAAATTAGTTGCGAAAATAAAAGGAAATGAAAAAAGTCTTAACAAGTAAGAATCATTTGTATTAGCACATTATCATATCTAGGTATAGAAAAATAGTGAAATTAAAAAAAATGAAATTTTGTAACCAATTTTCCTTCATATTAGTATATGGACAAAAAATAATGAATCGGAAGCAAAACATAGAGTTGAGTGGTCTTTTGAAATAAATTAAAGATAAGTAAAAATGAAGTTATGACAAATTGAACTCCACCCTCTAAAATTGATTAAAAGCCATGTTGTACCATGTAAAGCAAAATAGACACGTTAAAATTGTGCAACATATTTCTTTAATTAATTAGTAAAATAGCTTTATTTTTGTATTTTCAACTCTTGTTTATTCTTAAAAGTTCAGTCATCTTGTACTATGCATGTCTAACAATTTAGACACTTAGGAAACTAGAGTATTTGAACATATTTCAGGATATAGCTATTTACCCTTCTTAACTACTTGTTAAGACTCGTGGCAAGAGGCCATTGGTCCGACTATCATTTTTTAGATTTGGTTGTTATTTCATCATGTCTTTAGTTGTAATAGATGTTGTCATGTGGAGATTTATTTAGTGGTCCCAAGAATATTCTTTCCATTTGGATTTGAGATAATGAAGAAAGTATAGGTTGAACCCTTCGCCTAAAACGGCGAAGGTTAAAGTAAACTATACTCTTCTTTTGCCTTCTCGGTCGAAGGGTATTATTAAGTGAATCATATAGACTTCGTTCGTATGACATGTCTGAAAACAGGGGTTCGCTCGTATGCTCGAAGCGAGGAATAACACTTCTTCTGCTCGAATGAGGAGTAATACCGTATATAACATTTGGTAAAGATCTCATCTGTCCTCATTGTCACGTTCTCAGAAATTGCATTATTAGCTTTAATTACCAATTATATTCTGTTTATTCACTTTCAATAATAGTTATTTAGTAAGATTTTCAACTTCAAAATGTGACTCTCTTCGTTATTGCTCTGTAGGCAGCAGATAGGGCAGAGGTATGTACTGGCTGTGTTAAATCACAAGGCAATTTATTTGTTTGTGGAACTCAAGCAGCTGGCTTGTTGCCGATGACCAGCGAAAGTAGCATGTTTTATCCTAGCGAATTTTATGAGACATGGACGGTAGAGCCCTAGACTAATGCTTTGAAACATTTTCTTGAAAACTGCACGGGATGGCGGTGTATCCCCGACCTGATCAGCTCGACGTTTCTTAGTTTTATTTATATATACATGCATGCTTAAGCTATATACTATTTCACTACTATTTCTTGAAGAAAAGCTCCTTTATATAGTTCAGTAATATGATTTCCTGTGGCCACTTCATTCTGTACATTATAGCTTCTAACAATAAAGTTGCAACAGTTTAAGGTGAACTGGCCTGGCTATTTGTCTGATGTTGCAAGTAGCATTACTGCACTTTACATGTATTTATGTTTGGAAATATTTCACGTCAAGTATTGCTATTATTTATTGAAATAATAATATAGCACAGAACCACATGCAAAGCGATAATAAGAAATGGGAATTGAAAATTTACGAGACTTGGTAAAATTATCTGCATTCTCATGATCACTCTCACTAGCTTGAAGGAGGATTACAAATTTTGGACAATAGTAAATTACCAGCGCTTAAAATTCTTGAAAATTATCTCCTCGTCAAAATATCAACTAGAAAAGAAAATAAGATGAAAGGACGTTTTATTTCTTAAAGAGCTTCACACTTCTCTCTTGGTGTATTTTTAAAAATGGTAAAGAGGTGGGATCGGATCGTCCGATCTAGCTCGAAAAAAATCAATTTTGATGTGCAATTTTGTTTTTCTAAGTAGTTGTTTCCTCCAAAAATCATGACTCTAGACTATATATATGACATAAGAAACTCACCTAACTTTACAATCAACCGATGTGGAACAAAACCAAAGCTAATAAGTCAATTTGAACATATACATTGCTCGTGTGCAGTCGGCCCTATTACTTCTTCAAAGACTTTAGACATGTTTGTCGAGACAGTATTAGACATGATTTAATAATATTATAAATAATATTTTTGTATTTTTCTCTTTTAATAATATCTATATTTATTATTCTATTAATGACTATCATGCCAATAACATCCTCAAAGACTTTAGTGTTTAGCTATGCACTTTTGATTGTATGTTTAAGTACGTTCGATTCATCATAATTTGATATATCTCTCCTTTTCAATGTGTATATATCAAAATGATGTTAGTAACTATTTTTAGTGTTACTTTAAATGGATGCTTCTAAATCAAAATTGTTGACATATTTGCGAGGAAGCTGCTGAAATTCATGAAGCCACTTATTAAATACAAGAATTAAATAAATATACTTATGATTTTTAACACTTTAAACTTTTAGATTAAATAATTTAATAAATATAAATAATAATTTCATTATTTGTATCTTGAAGGACTGACGTTCTAATTTTTGTCTATGTTTTAATTTTGTTCATGGTAAACATATTGATACGCATCAATGAAATGTGGCATATTTTTCAAGAACTGTTTTTGACATGATACAAACTTTGACTTGTGTGATTTGATAAATATATTTTTTCCAACCGTGAGTCGAGGATATGATAGAGGGTGGGCGGAGGAGGGTTGCCCCAAATTTTTTAACCCTTGTTAATGAGAATCTAATATTTTATAATAAATCATAATATTTAAAAACTTACAAAGTCATTGTACAAAAATATTCAAGATCTAAAATTAGCAAAAGAAAGTTGTGCTCGACCACAATTCTCTCTAACTTTTTGTTAACGAGGTGATTATAAACACAATTCAATTGTATATCTTTTCTTTGCACTAAATGTTCGCTATAAAATTCTATTTCATTTCATAATCAAAATTTTGAATAACTAATTATCAACAAAATATACAATAAATATTCTTCTTCGTGTATTGTATTTAATACATCACATATTAATAAAACAGACAATCAAAATAGCATGTTCTTACGAAAACAGCTGAAAATGTTCTGTTTTCTTATTCAAATAATATAATTGGGCCACTAGTTTCACATCACTGGGCATGGGGAATTTTTTTTTTTTTTGTTAAAGAACAAAGTTGTGGTCGAGGCGGGCGGGCGGCATGAAGGCCCACCCTACCTCCGCCTTGTTTCCAACATAATTTTATGCATGGTATGTATAATTTCTCGACACGTCCATATCCATGTTTCGGTTTCTTTTCATCTCTTTTGGAGGTATGTGTTAGTGGCGTCCACTACAATTGATTAATACTAAAAATTAATTACAATATATCTGAGCATTATTTTTCTTTTGTTGTCCCATTTTATCTAATGAATTGAATTTAGTGTGTTTCCATAATGAAATTTGAAATTTGATGCTTGTTAAAAAGTCTAATGAGAAAATAAAGATGTTGATTGTTAGTTTTAATAGGCTTTTTAACTTAATCACCACTTAATTTAAATATTATTTCACATGTAGACTAATTTTTTTTTTTAATAAAAAGATTCACTTTTTATAAATTGATGACGAGAGTTTTGAACTCAAATCTGATGACACTACGGATCAATTATGAGATCTTGAATATGATAATATCTGAACAAATCAATTTATAAAAAACTTAAATTTGTAGAAATGAGATAAATTTACTTAGTAACATTTATTATCATCTAAATTATATAAAAGTTAAAACTATGAAACTAAAGTTAATAGAATTGTAATCTCTAAGTAGCATATAATTCAATAGTGTGGCAAAATGTTTGAAAGTGATGATACAATTGACAACAATTGCTATATTTTATTGGTCAATGGTGATGCATTTGCACGCCCTTTTCATCGGCTAGTCCACCCTAATTGTCTCATAACTCGCCTCTTGGATCTAGATAGCGGTGGTCCAATCGTCGTTGATTCACTCAAACCCACGATCCAAAGTAACGGTTACTACTATCGGTTGAGAAGTTGTAACGCTCCATTAACTCCTAATAATGGGAGAGGTGGAAAGACACGTCATTAAAGACAATGACACGTGTCCTTCATGTTAATCCCTATAAATAGAGGTAAATCCTTCGGTAAGAGACACGTTTTAAGACGCTACCGCAGTTCTCTTTTAAGATAACTCCTTCATCATTCTTGATTATCACACGGAGTGGGCACGGGGCGAAACCCACCATTTGTTGCGAGTCTCCACCATTATCACCACGCTACGAGAAGGATAAAACTTTTATTATCAATTGGCGCCGTCTGGGAAGCGCAAAAAAATCATGGCTCAAATTAGAAAAGAAAATAATATTACGCTGAGCCCTCAAATATGTTGACACTAAGTCCAACCGCCACTCACCACCTTAGCGGAGTTTGCCTCGCCACTCAACTTATGGCACTTCATGCTTAGGTGGTGGATTTGGTAGCTTGACTCGGATCGAAACATTAATGCTTCTCGGCCGCCTCGGGCTCCCAATCTTCCACCGGTAGGACCATCACCACTATGAGCTTTGCCCATGCACCTATTCTTCCACGACAAGACCATCACCACTAGGTACTATGTCCGGGCTCATAACCTTCCACTAATAGAACCACCTCCAATAGTGGCTCCACCGTTGGCCAAGTTCTTTGAATCCATTATTTGTGCCCACATTCATTCACCGACATTGACCTAAACTTTTCACTTTGGTGACAACCGTCATGGGTGGCCCGTTTACGCTAGATGAGATACTGAATGTTCGACTTGAGCGATGGTTAGAAGACACGATGGCGCAAAGTAGTAGAAGTTATATCTAAGAAAAGTGGGAGGCAACAATTTTGGTATTGGAATAAGATCCTTTTGCCTCGAGTAATGGTGCGTTCCTTGCCACAAGACTTTGAGCGACAAGATGGAGAAATATGAGGAGTTCTCTAACCCTTGATCACCTCGGGGCCTTTGTTGATTTGATGATGTTATAAGCCACCCCAAATGTTATTATGTGCAAGGCCTTCCACGACACTTAGGTGCGAGGCAAGAGGCGGGTGGTAACCTTTTCTCAAAATCAATTCGACATTTGGCGAATTTTCTAAGCAATTTGTTGTATACTTTATCAACAAAGAAAACTAAGAAGACGGCTATGGGCCGATGCAATTTACCTAGGACACGGATGAGTCTTGAAAGATTTCATTGTCCGTTCAATGGGGCCACTTTGGGATCAAGAATCTATTGATATCGATGTAGTCATGTCATGACGAATGAAATTGTAGTCAACCATTCAAAATGTCATTCTCGAAGAACCATTGGATACTATGGATAAGTCACTAAGGGTAGATAAGAAAGAATCCGAGTCTAACAAAGGAAAACTCGGGAAAAGCCCAAGCCGGGATGACAAAGGTGGTAGAAATTGAACAATCTAAGGTAAATAGATGATGAGGGTGCTAAGCAAGGATTAGCCTAGTTGGGAAGTCCTAGTGCACCTACTAAGCCCGACGCAAAAACTTCTTATTTTCACTACGTCTTTATTAAGGATAAGCTAAGAGACTCGAACATTATCAACAACTACAACAATGGTCGACAAGGCGCGAGCATTAGTTTGAAAACATGGCGAGGAACCTTGGTTATTAAAAAAGGCGCGAACCTTAGTTCAAAAACAAGGTGACAAGTCTTAGTTTAAAACAAGGCGATGAGTATTAGTTAAATAAACAAAGATATAAGTTTTAGCTTAAAATGAAATGACAAGTTTGCTAGAACAAACTTTCAATGGGACAACTACGAAATGACATGGCACTTGCCCCAAACCAAAAGGCAAGCACAAGGCCGCTAAAACCAACGTGGAAATCCCAGCGAGCTCTTGTCCCACCATGTGCCC
>CM042670.1:565487-602357 GCA_023638005.1 Forsythia suspensa
TGGAATAATAAAAGCGATCTCACCTTTCATCCATTCGGATTTTACTCGTGATCTAGATCAATAATTCACTTCTCGTTCATTACAATCCATAAAATCAATGAAATAATGGCCAATCATTCAAAGCATTAAGAAAAAGTAAAATCAAATACTTAATCAATTTATAAATCAAAACTTGAGATTGAAATTAAAGAATTTAACTTAGGCTACATCGTTCATCCAAACATAAAATCTAGCTATTCATGACTCGGGAGAAAGAAAAGATGAAAAGAATTGAAAACATAACCGGATCTTGAAAATAATAGAGGAAGAGCGTTGAATATCTTGCACCAAGAACTCTTTGTCTTCAAGCTCAAATCTTCTATTCGCCTTGTTCTTATCTCTTGGTATCTCTCTCTCAATATATATTCTTACAGATTTTTCCCACCTTTGTTATAGTGTATCGGTCCTCTTTATAGGTCTCTCAAGATGACCTAAAAGATCCCTCAAATCCTAAAATCGTGCACTCGAAGTTTCCAATCGCATTTGGAGTCAAAAAAACAAAATAATATGAAAATTCGCGGCGTTCGCGAGGCCTTTTTCGAAGGAGCCTGAGCAGATTTTGCCTCGATTGTTTTCTTCTTCAACTTTGATCTAGGCGTTCGCCAGTTGAAAATCTGTCCATTCTGCTTGTGGTCCTTCAACTTTTGATTGTAGTCATTTTAGTCCTCGATTCTTTCTTATATTTCAATTCGATCCTCTTTTATTTGCACCCATGTCCTTCAACTTTTGGGTTTGCAAGTTGATCCCCATCTCCAAGTTTTCGTACACTTTCATCCTTTTCGCCTATTTTACTTTATTTTCTCCAATTCCATCCGATCTTGGGTTTTGACTGAAATAATTAAATCAACACACAATTAAGTAGAAAAGTACTTATGAGCACTTACAATTGTCCACTTTTGATTGTCTAGATAAGTGTAAAATCACACTTATCAAATACTCCAAACTTGAACATTTGTTAGTCCTCGAACATAACTATTTACTTCAACAACCAAACAAAATATATTATAACGGATAGCTTGCGTATTTGCCTCATGTTTGAACAACCAAACACCAGAATAAAACTTTAAATCATACTAAATCAAATCATTTTTGACTTATCCACGCTGACAGACATCATTGTACATAGTCAATTCAATCACCATTAGCCTTTAGGTTTACGCGATATTACGCCCCAATGGTCAATATTTCCTTTCTCGTCAGAAGAATACACACACTCTAAACTGACATTCAATTTTTCACCCCTATTATCTCTAAAGGGACCTCAAGACACCTATTCTATTACCGTCAAAATTTGTTGCCCAGCTAACATTATATCTAGATCCGTGGATGATTTCCTCATCGAGTAAGCCACCATCAAGCCACCAAGTAAACAAACCTACTAGTAATCCACATCCCAGTTATGCGCATAATGGTTCAATCTTTGCCTTTTTATATATATCTTATGTAAACACCTCACCCTTAAGCTTAGATGACCCTCAGAAGTAGCTTTCCAGGTCAATGGCCCTTGCAAATCATAACTTTAGGCACCCAGTTTGAGAATTCCAAACGGACTTTATCACCTGAAATAACTAGGCCACGTAAGAGAGGTATAAGATAATGTGTGTACAATTTTTTTTTATTTTTATTTTTTTTGCAGCATAAACACACTGGGAATAGATTTCCTCAAGATCCCATTAATACCTAGATTCTACTTGGTAGCCAAAACAGTTACCATCTAATAACCACATGTTCAAACACTCAATCAACACCTACTTAAATGTATCAAGACCGGTTTGACCACCCCCAACCAGCTCTTCACCCAAGTAGTAATCGAGTTGTCAATCTAAGAGAATTGGTTTTCACAACTACAGTCACTACCTTTCAATTGAGTCTATTCAACATACCAACCAAATATAGTTGAGTTTTCTGTCCATAATTCACACTTAACTCATATCTCATACGCATAAGGAAAGTTTATGAACGAGCACAAATAGCATAACCTAGTCATAATTCATGAATGGTTACCGCTTCTTTATAATATCCACATAAAGCGCAAGGCTAACCAGCAATCAAGCACATAAATTTTTTTTTTTTTTTTAGCATGTCAATAAAATAACGAACGTAATTGAAGTCTAACAAGTCACCCTGCTTAAAAGTTCACATTGTCCCCACAAGAAAAATGAGCAAAGCAAAAGAGAGTGATCGAACTCCCGGGGTAAATGTGGAGAAGCGATTCACCGTGGAGGTCCCGTCAAGTGGTAGGTCGAAAGAAGCAAGTCACGCGAAGGCCGTAGACAGCCCATATGTGCGCGATTCTCATCGTAGTTTCCATCCCGCCCCCATAATGGCACTCACCCGACGCTGTATCGCGTATGGTACCGTAACCATCGATCGAGTCCGAGCGCCGCTTGCCGCCAATCCTCACCCGATCGGGTCACATAGCCAAGTCACCAAAGATACTCCCACGGTTCTCGATAGAGCGTGTATAACGATTCTCAATGGCGCGCACAGCTTGACCCATCTCTCGCCTCGAGCCGCCAGCAGTCAGCATCGGAATCGAATGTCAAGCCTGAACCACCGCTTGCAAGGGGCGCCTCATCTCGAAATCATCTACAATCCCTACCGCAGGTGTGCTCTTAGCACTCTACCAACTTGGTCTCCCGAGTTCTCAACACCACGGCATCGAATGGTGGAGCAAGGAGTTTGCTTCCTGGCTGAAATGGAAACTTCTGAGAGGTGATCCTCATTATAAGACACAAGAAAAATGAAGGAAGTACCGAGTCCACCTCAAGAAGCTAATTCTTTGACGAACTCAAAGACGCGAGTCCCAAGTCGAACTTCCATGAGCTCTCATAGACTATATAACAGGGACGTGCCCGGTGCTTTGCACACTCGCCCTCTGTCTTCAAAGGCTACTGTTGAATCGACAAAATATGTAGAGACGCTGCACTTCGGTAAGTCGATCGCGCATGAACTTATCAATGGTGTCCCAGTGCCAAGCATCATCCCGACCATATAAATAACGGGCCACCAATGCCATGTCAACATCGCAAGTGAGTGGAGAGAGAGGTCGTGCTCAGCCAAGGTAGAGGGCCAGCAATATCCGTCACGGGATCATGGGGGTGAACGATCCACCGACCTCCTCACCCGTGTCTCAAAGGCTTCGCTGGAGACCCACCTTTTTTTTTTTAAACATTTGGTCTGAAAGAAATTAAACCAAATAAAAGTAGCGTAAATATGATAAGAACGGGAAAACAACAATCCTAAAATTTATATGCAAAATGTAAATACTAGATAAGGGTAGAGAATGGGTTGCCTCCCCATTAAGCACTCACCCAGCCAGTCTGGGCTCGATCATTTCCGCAATCCTCTCGGCACTCGCAATGTCACGCGTTTGTGATTTTTGAAACTCTCCACACATAAAGCTTTCACCGCCATTAACTTTGAAATTTCCTTTAGTTGGACGAGTCATTCAACCGCAAGCATAATGGAAAAACTCTTGGCGACAAGTGAACGGTCCCGACCACTTTGATCTCGAAGCTTCAGAGAATGGGGCAACAGTCGCTTAATCGGACTGTATAACAGTAACTTGATCCCCAACTCTGGAATACCTCAGTTTAATGTGTTTATCATGCCGCCTATGTCCTTTCTATAGATCACCGAAGTTTTCATATAGGCATCCATTCTCGAACTCATTCACTGCTCAATCGCAGTAGAGCTTAGTTTCTCCAAACGCCTTTGTCCAACCATGTTCAATCGCTTTACGCCTGAATAGTATTCCTTGTGCTCGACTGACCGGTAGATGGCAAGCTTTTCCAAACACCAAACCATAGGGAGACATACCAATAAGTGGGTTTTGAAAGTCGCAAGGGTATGCCCATAGTGCATCATCAAGCTTCTTCGACCAATCTTTTCGAGTTGAATTAACAAAATGAGCTCGAGGATCTTCGCTTCAACCGCCCTGCTAGATGCTCCCACTTCGCCCACTAGTTTGCGGGTGATAAGCTGTGGCAACCCGGACAAGCCGCACTTACATTTGTTGAGGACCGATTTAAATAAAGTCTCAAGTTGCAAAATGAGAACCACCATCACTTATAATAGCTCGTGAGCTCCATATCTCGCTGAAAATATAGCTTTTGACGAACCCAACCACCACCGTTGTATCATTAGTTGGTAATGCTGCTTCCACCCACTTTGACACACATAATCAACCTGCCACAATAATGTACTTGTCGGAATAGGATCCATGGAAATGGTCCCATGAATTGGCGTCCCAAACATCAAATAATTCTACCAAGGATATTGTTTAACCAAGATTAGCGACGGGTGTAGATGTTACCGTCACTGCCGCATCGATCACTGTGATCGACCCAAAATGCAAGCACATCATTCAATAATGGGCCAAGAGAAACCACAATCAGAAGACCTTAGCGTAGCTTTTGTAGGACCAAATGACCACCGGCAAGTGTCAAGAGTGCATACATGCGTAGTATCGGTTTGCCATTTCTTCTTCGAACACATCTTCGTATAATCTGATCCTGCCTTCCCAGATAGATAATGTTCCTCCCAAAAGTAGAATTCTAGCCTCATGGACTAGCTTTTTTTCTTCACGATAAGAAAATTCTCGTGGGAGAATTCCGACCGACCAAATAATCGATTTTAAGTCAAGATACTATCGCCGCATTCCCAATCTACAAGATTTGTTCGCTCCTCGAAACACTTCATTTATGTCAACATTACCCAAGGACTCTCCGCCCGCCTCAGAGATAATTGATCTCGCTAAATTCGCCGATTTTCTCTCATTCCCTTTATCACATATTTCAATGTCAAACTCTTTAAACAACAAAATCCAATTTAATTAATTCCTTTGCTTGGCATCTTTCTTCCCAAACAAATACTTAAGAGCTGCATGGTTTGGGGTAGACAATTACCTTTGACCCAATGAGATACAGGGAACGAATTTGTCAAAGGCAAAACAACAAAGCAAGTACCCTCTTTTCAGCTTGTGGCATAGTTGATCTGCGTGGCATCCGCTAATGTCCTTCTTGCATAGTAAATGACATGTAGATTTTATCCTCGCTGTTGTCCAAGTACCGCTACCATCGCGAAGTCGCTGCAGTAAGTATCACATACCATAAGTTCAAATGGTAAACCCAATCCGGTGCAACAATACCTGGTGCATTGCGGGCTTTGCTTTCAAAGTGTTAAAAGCACAAAGACACTCAATGAAAAAGTTGAAAGGCACGTCCTTGTCCAAAAGGTCACCGAGAGCTTTGTAATTTTGAAAAATCACTTAATGAACCTCCATAAAACTCCAGCATGTCCAAGAAAAACCTCTAACCCCTTTAATCGAAGTTCTTCTGGTCGCAATTTTCAATCACTTCAATTTTTGTCTTTGTCGACTTTCTATTCTGCCGAGTCGAAATGCTGCTGTCCCAACTATTCCTTCTTTCACCATAAAGTGACATTTCTCCCGCCTTTCTGAATATACAGATTAGTTTCTCTCATCTCTCTTCAACACCTTAGATAAATTTGTCAAGCATACATCAAGGAGTCTCCAAAAACTCGAGAAATATCCATAAATACCCCAATGTATCGCTTCTACCATGTCTCGAGAATATAGCCATCATGCAACGCTAAAAGTGGCAGGTGGGCGTTACACAATCCAAAGGGCATTTTTCTAAAGCGCAAAGGTCCCATAAGGACATGTGGAAGGTGGTTTTCTCCGGGTCTTCAAGCAATGGAGATCTCGATTGTATCCCGAATAGCCATCCAAGAAACAAGAGCGAGAGCGTCCCCAAGCCTTTCAAAGATCTCGATCAATAAAGCGGTAAAGGGAAGTGATCTTTCCTTGTGGCATTATTCAACTTTTTGGTAGTCAATACATACCTCCAATTTCGCGACCAATCGTGTGTTTCCGAATGAGCTCATTGTTATCATTCTTCTCAACTCGCATTCCTCCTTTTTTCGGCACTCACGTGAACCGGACTTACCTAAGAACCGGTCTCGAGATCGGTAAATTATTCCCGCATCGAGTGCAATTTCATCACTTCATACGGACCACTTCCCTTCAAAGTAGGATCTCAATCTCTCACGGGTTTCCAATCGATGCTTGAAATTGTCCTCCATACGGATTTTATGACATACAATACGTATGATCGATTCTCTAATATTCAGAATAGTCCAATTCGAGAGCCGCTTTTATGTTCCTTCAAGACATGAGCACCTTTTTCTTCCTCCAATTATGTCATATCATTAGCAATAATCAACCGGAAGGGTAGTAGAAGTCCCTGTGCTGTGATCAAGGTGAGATGGCAATGGTTTCAACCCAAGAGCAGAGCCCTCTCATGGATGGTACCGGGTCTTTGTAGTTTTCACCAAGTGGGCTCAAAATATCTCGCCTTCCTTTGTAAGAGACCTGTGAGATGTTCTAGTTTGCAAGGCTCGTGCTTAGATACTAGATGTTCACTTCGATTTTGTTGATTCGTAACACATCATACAAATCGCGAGTTCATCCTAGTGGATATTCTGCTTCAAATAAGTTTCCGCAATTAATATGTCCACCACATCGACTTGAAAACAAGAACCAAGAAGCCGGATATTTCATCGCCTTTAAAACATTGGAATATAACCTCGCTATCTGTCCACACCAAGAATCATTTTCCTTCACAAATCGATCAGCCACTTCCTCTAGCTAAAAATGGTTCTCCAAGAATAATGGAGATATCACCGCTCTTCCTTCATATCAAGAATAATGAAGTTCCATTTGAAATATGAATTTATCAACCTTTACCAATACATCCTCAATGATCCCTTGAAGATGCTTGATAGATCGATTCGCCACCGAACGAGACAATTGTCGGTCGGTCTTCTCCCAAATTCTAGTTTTCTCAGATACGATAAAGCGCATAAGATTAATATTGCACCCAAATCACACAAAGCATGATCAAAATAATGAACCTATAGTACAAGGGATGGTGAACTCTCCTCGGATCTTTTAATTTAGGTGGAAGCTTTTTCCTCAAGAATTGCATCGGACTTCTTCCGCCAAACAACCGTTTATGTTCTTCCAGCCTGCTTGTTTGAAAGAATGTCCTTCATGAATTTTCCGTAGATTGGGCATCTCGCTTAATGCGTCATGTAAATGGGATGTTGATGGAGTTTCTAAAATTTCAAGAAATTTTGCAAATTGTTTGTTTAGCTTGTATCAAGCAAACCTTCGAGGAAAAGGAATCGGTGACACATAAGCTGATGGTGGATTGGTGTTCTGGCTTTGGACTGGCTCTGCATCTTCTTTGTAGAACTTTCTTGTGGGTCAGTGTACCGAATGTTTTCTCAACCATCTCATCCTCGCCTACTAACCTGTCATGTCCTCTTCTCGTATCAAGCCACGTGAATTTTTGGCACTGTACTCACCCCTTGTCGTGATTGTTTGTACTTGCTCTTTTAGATTTGTTACATGATTAAGCAGGGAAGTGTCCCCTAGTAGTTCTTATATGATAGTTGTAAGGTAAGTCACAATCCGAGTCTCTAATTCCCCGATAGACGCCTGCTGATTCCGCTAATTTGTGGCCCTAGGCCCTCCCATTAGTTTATCGCCTTTTCGCATGTACTGCTGGAACATTTTCCTCCAAATTGGTCTCTCATGCCGAGCATCACAAGACACCACTGCTCGATTATCCTCACCATCTAAAATTTGGGTGTTGCCCAAATTGTGATTGTACGTTTGAGAGTAGGTTGTTATACCGACGGTATTATTCTCGAACAAAATTTACCTGCTCATCCGGAGAGGCCAATAACATACAATCCCAAGCCCAGTGGTTAGCCCCATGTGCCAAGACATCATGCGCTAGTGGTCTGTGACCCATTTACACCTCGTGCTGTTTATGTTCTAAACCAAGCAGCTCCCACCGCTTCGCACAATGCGGCAATTAAGGCATTGATAGCCGATGATTGTTCATCTCATGTATCCTCGCCTACTTTCTTCGGAGTGGTTCGACCAGATGAAAACATGGTATGAGTGTTTACACGTACTCATATAAATCCCAAGCTCATTGACATTTTTATTCGTGAATGGACCCCGCTTTGTCGAGGAGTCCACTATCGATTCGATTGAGAAGAAAGTCCGTAGTATAAATATCGAGCCCCAAGTCCTTTTAATACCATGATTTGACATTTTCCGAGCAACTCTTTGAATCTGTCCTAAGCTTCACATGATACCGCCTCCATCAAGTTGTTGAAAAGTCGAAATTTCCAACTTCATTTTGGCCACTTTAGAATGGTGAAAAATATTCATTGCATGCACTTTCAGCCAAGTCATCCCAGTGGCGATACTAGTATGTAGGTCTGTAATCCAACCATTCAAGAGCTCCATCTCTCAAACAGTATAGGAGGAGAATAACCGAAGTCTCGATGGTATCCTCATTCACCCTTTGAACCGAAGTTACTACACATCTCAGAGAATCGAGAAAGACGAGTATTCTAAGCTCATTCGCCCGCCATAGAACTGGCGCAGTTGTTACGTCAAGAGGTTAATAAGATCGGCTCTTAATTGAAAATCATTCCGACCAAAAGTCGGATAGACTATGCTTGAACGATCGAGTCATTGGGTTAAGAATTGAGCCATTGGTATATTCTCATTGCTATCTTCTTCTTCTTCATTGTGTAGTCGTCGTTCTGGTCGAAGTCGCCAATTTGCGCAGCCGCAAGCCTCGCTTCCATCGGCTTCTTCTTCTCTTCTTATCCGCATCCGCCATTAGAATTTGTTGTCGATCTCTCTCGCTTTTGGTTGTGTTTTTTTGCTGCCTCGCGTCTGAAGGTACGCTCAACTCGTGGATCGGGTCTCAAGATCGCCGCCCGCGCATGGGAGCACATGCAACAAACACCTTTTCTCGCAGAAATAGAAGAGAAGAAAAGAGTATCAAGATAAAAATAAATTAACTATAAAATTAATCTAAACTAATATTAAATAAGGATAGTCCCCGCAACGCGCCTAAAAACTTGTTGTGAAAAATAACGTGATCGGTAAGTGAACAATATCGCTAATAAGTAATAAAGTGGACTTTTGAGTTCGGATTATCGCTCTCACGAAGACTATCTTATTTAGATACTAGTTAAATTAATCAAAGCCGCTAATTTATTGTAAATAATTTAAAATAAATTGAGTTGAAAGATTTAAGCAAAACTTTGAATTTTTCGAAAGTAATAATAAAGAAAAAATCAAGAATTAATAAAATATGATGGTTGAAGTTGCTTGACTCGAACCTAATTCACCTAGTTGTCATCTCTAATTCCTCCTCTCAAGATTTGTTTTCTAAAGTTGTATTCGGGTCTAATTCACAAATTTAACTTCAATTTACCTCTCTCTCGAGTTCAAATTAGTCCCATCTAATTAAGTCAACTTAGGCGTAAACAAAATAGTCCTTAATTAGATGCATGAAATCTCCTAGAATTCATCTGCACCGCAGCTAATAATAAAAGTTTATCTCTACCTTTCATCCAATTGTCGGATTTTACTACGTGATTCAGATTAATAATTCACTTCCTCGCTCATTACAATCCATAAAATCAATAAAAATAATGGCCAATCATTCAAAGCATTAAGAAAAGAAGTAAAATCAAATACTTAATCAATTTATAAATCAAAACTTGAGATTCGAAATTAAAGAATTTAACTTAGGCTACATCGCTCATCCAAAAACATAAAATCTAGCTATTCATGACTCCTAGAGAAAGAAAAGATGAAAAGAATTGAAACATAACCTGATCTTGAAAAATAATAGAGGAAGAGACGTTGAATATCTGCACCAAGAACTCTTTTGTCTTCAAGCTCAAATCTTCTATTCCGCCTTGTTCTTCGCTCCTTGGTATCTCTCTCTCTCAATATATATTCTTACCAGATTTTTCCCACCTTTGTTACGAGTGTATCGCCTCTTTATAGTCTCCACAAGATGACCTAAAAAGATCCCTCCAAACCTAAAATCGCAGCACTCAAAGTTTCCAATCGATTCGGAGTCAAAAAGGAAACAAAATGATATGAAAATTCTCACAGTTGATTTGGCCCGGGCGAACTCCCAGCTCTTTTTCCCGAACGCCTGTGCAAGGATTTTGCCTCAGCCTTTGTTTCTTTCAGCCGGGCGCACGCCAATTTGAGAGACGCTCGCTCAGCCTGAAAATTCTGTCCATTCTCAGGCTTGTGGTCCTTCAACTTTGATTGTAGTCATTTTAGTCCTCCGATTCTTTCTTATATTTCAATTCAGCCCTCTTTATTTGCACCCTATGTCCTTCAACTTTGAGGTTTGCAAAGTTGATCCCCATCTCCATGTTTCATGAGACTTTCAGTCCTTTTCACTTATTTTGCTTTGTTTTTCCAATTTCATCCGATCTTGGTTTTGACCTCAAATAATTAAATCAAAGACACAATTAAGTAGAAAAGTACTTATGAGCACTTACAATTATCCACTTTTGATAGTCTAGATAAGTGTAAAATCACACTTATCACCAAACTATTTTGTTCTTGTCGTTATAGGAGCACCACATTGATGTATTATGACATGTTGTTCACAAAAAGATTAAATTCATTAGAGAAATATTCACCTCCTCTATCACTTATAAGAATTTAAATCTTTCTATTTAATTGATTCTCTACTGGGTTTTGTATATCTTAAACATACTAAAGGCTTCATTCTTATGCTTTCATTAAAAAGATATAACAAAATCTAGAATGATCATCTATGAATGTTATGAAGTATTTATTACTCCCCCTCTTGTTATCATTCCATTTAATTCATATATATCGAATGAATCAAGTCTAATAAATTAGAAGTTCTTTCAACGCTATGAAAAGGTTTCTTAATTAATTTAGACTTAACATATAATTCACATTTATTATGTTTTATGTTTTCACAAGAAATCATATTATTTTTAATCATTCTTTTATAGTAGAGAAACAAATATGTCCTAGTCTATCATGCCATAAAGTAAAAGACTCAATAATATAATTTAAATTCATAGTTTTATTGATATCATTTTTCAATACAAAGTTTGACCATTCCATCACTAGAATAGCCTTTTCCAACAAATATACCATTACGGAAAGTACAAGTTTGCCCGACTCATATACGTACTTCATTCTCTGGTTTTTCCAACAAATCTCCACTTACTAAATTTCTATTCATATCCGTACATGTAAGACATTTATTAATGTAATCTTCTTGCCTTGATGTGAAAAGTAAGTCTATACTTCCTTTGCAACAACCTTGATTGAACTTCATTTTCCATTTGAATGTGTTCATCATCCACTTCTTGATATATTTTGAAAGTGACCTATCATAACAAAATATATGGTGGCACAAGTATCATACCACCATCCTTGAACCTTTCCTTTGACGGTATTGACAATGCTCACAATAGCAACAATGTTGTCCATGTCAATGGAGTTCACCTTTTCTCGCTTGTTTTGGTTGTTTGCGGTTTCGCAGACTCACGGGCATAATGTCCGGGTTTGCTACATACATAACAAGAAACTTTAGACTTTTCTTGTCCTTGTTGTCTTTGTTGGAGTTTGAGAATTTCTCTTCATGGAATTCTTGTAAGATTTGTCAACTCTGATCCATGGCATGGGTTTTAGAAGTCCCCTCATGAAAATGTTCGCTCCCATCTCGCGCCCATGATTCTTCCTCAATTCAAGATGCTTTTGAATTCCTTCCAAAGAGTAATCTTCGAACTATGAAGAATTTTCTTCATATAGCCTTCCATGATGATGGCAACTTAGCTTATAATTGTACCAACTTGGAAAGTCTTGAGAATTTCAATCTTCACTTAACTTCATTTTGTTTACAATGACTTGCAATTCATGCACTTGTCCTAACAAAGGTATGTTATCCAAAATTTGAAATCAAAGTACTTGAAAATCGAAACTTTTGGGTACCTTCCTCCTCGGCCTTGTATTTATTCTCCAATGCATTCCATATCTCCCTTGTCAAGTGGTGTTGTGTAGAGATCATAAAGCCGATCGTAGAGAGCATTCAAGATGTGTCCTCTACAAATAAACTCATCTTCATGTTCTTCTTTCTTTCTCGCTTTTATTGCATCTCGAATCATTTGGGGTTGGTTCCAAGAATTGTGCCAACCGGATCCAAAATGTAACAAATCTTCAAGGTGGTGAGAAGGAATTTCAACTTATCCTTCCATCTTGTAAAATTTGATCCATCGAACCTATCAAGCCTCACAAGGTCTTGATTCATCATCTTGATAGTTGCCATTGTAGTCTCTTTCTCCATCCAAAATATCGCTTGAGATTGTTGGAAATTCTTGGTAGAAGGAATGAAGAAAAGAAAAAGAACAATAATTTACCGAAAAGGAAAAACACGATTATGAATCGTTGTCCTCAAACGATATTTGCCGCCACCGATAAGTGCTTGAAGTCTATGAATGCAAATAGTTTGTAGGAGTGATCAAACCTTTAATCCAAGTTCAATTCAAGCAAAATGAACTTGATTTAAGAAACTTGAAGAGCACTTAAAAATCTGAATTTTAATCTTTGATTTGGATATGGAATAATGAATATATTGTTAATCTCTTTATTTATCAACATGAATCTTCTATATATATAGATGATAAAGTCTTGATCACTTAAAAGGTGTTAAACCAAACCAAAAGGTGCCAAAAAGGGTTCAAACGCTGCCAGATATTCAAAAATCCAACGGATAGAAAATTGTACCGGGCGAACGCAAGTACAATAACCGAGCATTCGCCGTGCCATGAAAATAGCCTCTATCGCCATATGAATGCTGCTAGGCGTCACCAAATTTTTTAAATTTCCAACAATAATTTTGGTATTTCTTTGATTTTCGAGTTTTGTTTTACCTAATTAATATTCAAATCACTTCTTATCATGTAATTGAACAATATTACAATGTAAAATTCAGATCCTAATTGCATCATCCGAAGACACCCTGATAAGTGAAGTTTCTACACATCTTCAAGAATCATGAAAATAGGTGTTCGATTCTCATTCGACTTTCTATAGAACTACGGAAGATTCTGGAACAGATTAATTATGTCTCACCTCAGTTTGAATGTTCAGTTGCCCAAATTCAAGATAAGAAATACTGGACTAATTTGGAACAATGGGTGGAGTCATGAACTTGTTCATCAGAAAATCATTATCTACTATAGCCACTTGATTTGGTGGATCCGCCAACGTGACCACTTACATATTTTTATGTTTTTCTTTTGTTCACAAAGAAAAAGGATCAAAGTCGGCAAAATCTAGGCTCTTTGCACATTGAATGCACTGAATACATAATCTGAAGAAAATGGAAAATAAAAAATAATCAATTAAAGCTGAAGTTAAGTAAAACAATATAACTAACAACAATCCTTGACAACAACACCACAAACTTGTTCAATTAAAGCTGTAAGTTTACGTTGTCAAAGACAAGTAATGAACTGACGTGCCCATTGTCGATCCCACAAGATTTACGTACTTATAATCGAAATTAATTATTCCTAGCTCTAGTTGAAAGAAATTTAAATTACAAGAATTGTTTTAATTTGATTTTTACTAAAAATTACTTAAAAGCAATTAAATTCTATGACTAAGGACACTTAGAGAAAATTGAATATGAAAATAAATTAGACTTCGACTTCACTTATTTTTCCACTTTAAGTCATATGACCAAGTTATCGACAATATTCAATTGTGTTGACTACCAATCTCCGAAATTATTCGACAATCTCTCCGATTAGAGATGAATGTATTATTCAAGACATCCAAACATCACATAAAATCACATAGAACATAGCGATATATATCTATCTTCTATTAGAACATATGTTACTTAAAAGCGCTTAAATACGTGTTTACCTCTCGTATCAATACAGCTTCTCAAACAATCTTACAATTGGCTAGATAATAGGAAAGTGATTAAACCAACAAAGAAACAATCAATAATTGAATATTGAATATTGAAAGCAAGATTATAAAATTAAAGTTCAAAATAGGTTTACATCGCCTTCCTAGCACGTAAGAATTTAGTCACACATATGCTAATTATGAACACATGCAAAAGTGTAGAACGACATCCCCAAATTTAAGAAAATAAAATAAAATAAATGACAAGTTGATGGTCTTCAATTGCCAATTTTAATGATCTATAATTGCCTTTTTTTTTTTTTTTTTTACTTGAATCCCACTAAAACTTGGAAGAGATGCAGAATGAATCTCAGAATATATAAAGAAGAAGTATATATAGGTGGGTTTTAGGTCTAAAATCTCGTGCATCTTGGAAAAAAATACCCTAGTTATACAAAATTGCATGCATATGTTATAAATTTCACCGAGCTAGCATTATTCTCGCTCGAGATAGCCTTCGATCTATCGCACATAACGCTTGATAGAAAACTCAAAATAGAGATCCATAAAGTGATTTGGACCCTAATTCGATTATATTTCTAATGGTATATTATTTGTCTTGTAAAATTATTTACATCAAACTTAGTACTCTAATTTCTCCACATGCTATGTGCGCTGATTCTCCTATTCACTTCAATCTTAGCTTTTCACTTCTAATCTTCAATCTTGTTCCAAAACATCACGCTTCTTCTCATTTTATCTTCTTTCTTGTCAATTTGCCTCAAGCTCAGGGTTTCATCCCAAAACAATAAAAACACACTACGAATCGATAGAAAGTCACTTTGAAACACTACTAAATGCCTGGTAATAGAGTCAAGACAAGTATACAAATAAATGTCATATATAACTATAAGTAGCCCTCATACACATGTATCAACATTGTAATTTTCTATAGTCATCCAAGATCCATAACTTTTTCCACACACAACTACGTGCAACATAACATAAATGTCTTTGAATCCAAAAATTATTAAAACAACTGCAGGGTTTTAAAACAAATTACCTCAATTTGATGGAGGATTTTCAGAATAGTTCATGAGAACGCAGGGTATTTCTTGGGGACAAAAATGCGATCCGAGATCAAAACATTCAAGCAAGCAAATACAATATACACAAAATTAACTTTTTCCGACGACAAAGAGATGGACATTAAAGAACGAGAAAACCACGTCAAGCACCCACGGAAGTGACAAGCAGCAAGAAGCTAAAGGATAATACAAGAAGCCAACTCTTGAAATTTGCACTCCAAATCACACACGCAACGGGAGCTTTTAACAAAGCACACGTAGGTCTACAACATAAAAGGTCTGCAAGACCGCAAAAGGCATAGGGGCGACGGTGAAGAGGCCAACGATAGAGTAGTGGAAAGAAATGTGGGTTTTTGGGTTCAAATTCTAATATGAATTGAGGAAAGAAGATGACATATTGTAAAACATAAAACGACGTCATTTTGGCTGACCATTTTAAATAGCGCTACCAAACATTAGCATTTTTATTATAGGTAGGGTTTGAATAAAAGCCAAGAAAATGATAGGATAATATTTAAATAAAATTAAAACAAAATAAAAAAATTTCAATGTTTTGGTTTGTATAAAGATTGATGTGAAACTAATTAATTTTATACACTAATGAACACAAAAGATAAATTATGGGATCCGCGCCTAATCCGTCCAGCTTCTCCCATCCTTCCCTCGCGTCTTCAAGCAATTGGGACAGAGACAAGAATTATGGTCCCCAATTTAAATTCTTCAAACCCTCTCCGATCTTTTATTTTATTCTATTTTCATGTTTTAAAAGTAAGTCTAATTTTAAAAATAAAAATTAATATTAAAATTAATTAACTAATTAAACGGGCAAGTAAATGAGGATTTAATTCCAGCCCCGCCTCCCCAAAAAATCCACGACGGGTGGAATGGAAGGGCCGGTCATGTCCCCCTCCGTCCCTGCTGCCATCCCTAAATTACATAGACTAATTATATTTTTTTCGCCATTATACACATTAAATGACACATTAAAATCCATTGATTAAGTTCTTGTTAGTGTGTTAGCTGAGCTGATTTGAACTATAACCCACAAATATTATTTGATTTATTTTATATTAGTCAAAATTTAACTTAAACTTAGGACTTGTTGGTAGAGTCTTTTGGGAAAAAAATGGGTTTTTTTGTTACTTTTTACTTTTCAAAATTTTTGGTAGTGTAAAAAAGAATTAAGTTTCAAAATCGGTAGAGAAAAAACTGATTTTTTTGATAAAATATCAACCGAACAAGCTCTTAATTTAATTTATATATTAACAAGTCAGTTACAAATAACTTCAATATACTAGAACATAAAATGATAAAAACATTGAAAACACAAGAATGACCAAGAGAAAACATAAAAGGCATACAAAAGGACATTAAAGTTTATTACATCTTATAATGATGATAAAATAAATACAAGAAAATTCAAAATAAAATGGTCCACTATTAATCACCTATATATTTTTTCTCATATAGTCATACGTACCGTTGTTTAATTATCCATGGTTTCCTTAAAGTACAATATTTTTCCCCACCAAAATTGGGGAAAATTTATTGTACCATTTATTATATGCAAAATATCATAAAGTTATTATATAGATGACGAAAATTTAGTAATCGAAAGCATCACTACTTTATGTTACGACCCCAATTTACTATTATAGAACACGTAGAATCCAGTGTGAATCAACAAAGACGGCCTTTAGATATTGGTATATATTAATCCCATATTGAATAATAATCCGTATCATCACATTCCTCCAGCTGATTGCTTCCATATGGCTCCCCCACTAGTAGTGCACCTTCCAACTCCATCCACATTTTAGGTGACTCCAGTGGTGACTCGTTAATGGCTTGAATCTGACTCGGTGATAGCCCCACCCTTACAGGTACCACGCCACTGCCCGCAGCCTCCTGTTGCCACGTTGGCCTCCTAAACCGCGTCGCAGCCTGTTGAGCGGCCAATTGAACATCCTCTGCATTAGAACTCACTGGCTTGGGAAAACTGTTTACCAATTCCGGAAGTTGAGCCGCGCATTTGGGCCTTTCATGCAATGCCGCCACGTCGTAGGCTGCTGCTGCCATTTCAGCCGCCTCGTAGCTTCCTAACCATATCCGGGTTTTTTACCTGGCTCACGAATTTCCGACACCCATTTCCCCATTTACGTTTCCTGACCCTATGTACACTGGTACTGTGTCCTGTTCTTTCATTTCTAGGTGTGTAGTGAGTTCACTTTGGAGTATATATGAAGGCACTAATTGTGTATATATAGAGAGAGAGAGGAATGAGCAGTGACATGAAAAGTATGGGCAAATTGTTGTTAGATGAAATGAGCTCCAAGTAGTTGCATGAAAGTGGATTGCAGTTGTATATATCAAGGTTATGAGATGACATTTTGGGTAGGTATGGTATGGTATGGGACGGGTCGGGTGATTGTCCCCATTTCTGACCCGTTAAAAATTTTCAAGAGGCAGTGCTAGGATTAAAAAAATATTTTTTTTTATTTATTTTTTTTCCAAATATTATTTAAATTTAAAAATATAAAACAAAATTGAAAAGAAGAGTCGGGCAAATTTCGAGAGAGAACTGTGGGCTTTTGGATTTGGACCCGAGGCAACCGCCCGAGCCCAAAACCGAAGGGAACTAATTTTTATTTAAAAAAATAAAAAAATTATTTGTCATTAATGAAGTTGGCCTAAAAACAAATTTGTGCAAATATGGGCTCAAAATTGAAGAGGGTCCATCTTTATTACTCTAACTCATGTTTACTCTTTTTTTAAGTTAATAATTAATTCCATAAAAAACTTGAGATTTTGAACGATATTATAATTTATGCTCATGAAGACTCAATTTATAGAATTCGCCTCAGGACTTGAAAATTACATAATCGGTCCTCAAGAGAACCATATTCTTAAGATTTCTAATTTATTTTTATTTTTTTTGATAGTTTACAGATTTCGGATTAAGCATCCGGACGAAGACACATGACAATGGTCATACGAACAAAGTATATTGTAAAATTTTCATAAATCCTTTTGTTAGAAAAAGACATGTTAAAGGACTAGCATTAATTAAGAATGTTGATTACTAGTCGTTTTCTTTTTTACAAGTACTATTGCTCATGAAAACGAAGATTCATAAATGATGCACATGAATTAATTATTGCTCACATTGTGGTCATGGAATGTGACAGAGATTATACTTCCCCCATGTTTGTCACCTTAAATTATAATTAAAGTTCGTCAAAATTATCAAATATATTTTTTATTCATATATTTTATATGATCTACAACTTATTATTCACTTATCATCCACACAATCAATATAATCTCAACTTATTAACACTTAAAAATAATTTCATCACTACCAAAAATGCATTTAAACGAGTTTAGATCCGCTTCTTCCAAATACACGCTTTTACTGCTCTTCAACGAAAACATTATAAATCATCAAATAAATGTATGAGATTTGATCATTATAAATAACATTTAACGATTCACAACGCTTACTGGAAAGACAGCTAACGAAACATGTATTTAGGATATCAAATCTAGACTCAAGCAGTAATCCCATCACTCTAATTTGTTTTTAAACGGAAGAACATAATAGATAACTTGCAAGAAAATATATCTCTTCTTAGGAGGGTAATTATATACTTAAAAATACTAAATTCGACAAACAAATTTTCCAACTTCTAAATTCTTTAGTACGTATTAGGAGGAAATGGAGATTGAATCACATAAAAGTGGAAATAATGAACACGATGAGCTCTATAAGCTTCTCACACAACGATAATGTCCAGTGGTCTAAATGAGATCTCATGAGATTTAGCTTCTTTTTTTTGTACTCCATGTTTTCAAACCAAATACTTTTCAAACGAGATAAGTAATTGTTGTTGGTCTTTAACCGAAAGTCTAAACTAGTTCCCTATCAATAATAAAACATGCCGCCTCGTGGTTTGTTTGTCATTGTTTAACTTATAATTTAAGTTGATTAAATTAATCAAACATATTTTTTATCTACATATTTTATGTGACACACAACTTACTACCCGCTTATTATCAACATATTTTATATAATCCACAACTTAAAAAATACATAAAAATAATTTCAAAGACCACAAATCATGTTTGCACGGTTAAAAAAAAAAAAAAAAACTAATCAACTTGTTTATAAATTTGTAAACTTAAATAATTTGGGGTTACGTGTTAAAAAAAATTGTCATTCAATTTGGATGAGACACTTGAAGGTGGCCCGCATGAATTTTGAAGGGAAGAATATAATTATGAGGAATATAATGGAATCTCATGCTTCGTAGAAAATGATGACACTTCATAATTATTGCATATTTGAAATTGGTTGAAATTAATTTTAAATACTTATAAATCATTTTTAAAAATTGATTTTTATTAAAATCAAACAAGCACTTATTGCATGTTTTATAATAATCGATATTATTTTCAAGACTATAAAGCTTATTAATCATATAAAATGCGTAAATAATAAAGAATAAGAAATTATACATTCTACTTAAATATACGAATAAAATATATATTTAACTAATTTTGATCAACTTAAATTATAATTTAAATTTAATCAAACATAAGTTTATATAAAATATTTGGATAATGGGCCACGTAACTCCTACTCCCTCGCAAGCAGGATAAGTTGTCCACTCACCGTCGTTGCAAGAGCGAACAGCTATCATCAATCGCTCACCGCCGACACCTCAGCTAGACGCAAGCAGATTATCGCACTCTTAGAAGCAAGAAATCAGCTCCTCGATGATAATTGCATTGACATGACCAAACATATTATTTGTTTTTGTTTTATTTTACCTTGTCAAAAATGTACCATTTCTGACAGCTGGATCTTGCTAGGTTTCCATAATTCCATCCCTTCATGTCTGTCCACCATTAGTCCTTTTTTTTTTTTTTTTTATTTGATTATTAATTTATTTATTTTTAATTAACTCCTATCTTAATTAAGTGTGAAAGGACGAGGATTTGGTCCTTTTACTTTGAACACCGGCAGCCGCCACCGGTTGACTGATTTGAGAGACTCTTTACGATTCGTACAAATTATAGGACACCCTACGATCCTCTTTTCAACTAACATATTTGCTGGTGCCATCCAAGAAATACGTCTTTTCATGTATTTATTTAAGTTGTATACAAATCTGTAATATTTAAAAATAAAAAAGTTTAGTCCAACATACTATTTGCATGCTGATAATTAAGAGAATTTCTTGATTCTACGAGTTTAATTAATATATTTTTAAATTTTTATTTTTATATAATTTTATTCTAGGCTTTATCTAGCAAAGCTTATGAAGAGTTGAATTCATTATATTAAAAATATTAATGAGATGTTTAATCATTTTTTTAAAATAAATACATCACTCAACACGATTTTTAGTTTTTTAGTTTCCAAATAAATCCTCTTACTTCTGCAGATATAAATACCGACTTATCAAGAATACACAAGAAAAATACTTTGAATTGTTGATTAATTGTCGAGATGACTTAGAACCAATAGTTCATTATATAATAGATTTTTCCTGCTCTAATATTCTATCCGAGGGTTATCAATTTTCTCAAATATGTTCGTTGTTGGTGGATTTTGTATAAAGTGACTAGAAATGAGAAATGCATAATAGATGAAATGCAAAGTCGAGGCAGTTTTGCTTAACACTTTCTTTAAGTCAATTTTACCCCGCAACATTGCTTACTGCTTATGGCAATCAACTCTCAAGATACAAACGACTAACACTGCGGTTTGCAAGATTTCAAAACACAAGTACAACGGGCGTAAAATGGTTTTGTACCCAAACGATGAATATGAAATGAAAACTTAATTTATGCAACAAATGCAAGAATTTTAGTTCAAGGAATGAATATATGAGTTGATTGTGTTTGAATATCAATTTGCACATTATAGGACGCCCGTAGGGTTCTTTTTATAGAAGATGAAGAGTTGAGAACGGCGGTGTGGAGCCAAATCATGCAACACTTCAAAAGGGCATGCCCGTTTGCTGCTTAGACCCATGCGATCGCATGGTTTTAATATGCCGATCGTAATGTACACTTTTGAAGACAGAATTTAATCAAGGCTAACTATGTGATCGCATGGCTTTGTCTCCCCGCGATCGCAATGTAAGACCAAAAAATATTATGCTTGTAATTTTACAAGTTGCGATTGCATGATAAAATACTCATGCGATCGCATGGTCAAAAATTGACCGATTTTGTCCTTTTCCGTAATTTCTCATTCATCCGATATTGTTTTCGAGATGCCAAATGTACTTTTCAACACCGAACCCCGCGATCCGACCGACAAGTCGATCCCTGCTTTCGACTTCAAGCGCGGCCGAAGTAGCAAACTATTTTGCCTAAACAGATTGGATCGATCCAATATTCGTCAAGTCGATACTCAAGTCATTATAGTTGTTTTAAATATTTAGTCAATTTCGAATTTCTTAAACCAATTTCCAACATTCATATCTAATAGAATGCTATTGGATCAAATGACAAAGAAATTGTTCGTAAAATTATGGCTTTTTCCCGCATGAAATGAAAATTGGATTTATCTAATAGGAGAAATATTTCTCATTCTTTAGCCGGAAAACATATGTGGACATGAAAGAGAAAGAGGAATTAAGTAGTCGACATTACCGGATTGAGATGGTTCAAAGCGCCCAAAGTCAATTGCTTTGTTACTCCGATAACCCTCGAAAAGGAGGGGAACTCCATCGGTTTATCCTCGGGTGAGAGTTAGATGTTGAAGAAGAAAATGTTGGTGGATTGCATAAATGACTCCAAAGCAATCAAACCAAATGATGGATGAAAATTAAGTCGAGGCAAAAGTTGAACTTTGTCCTTAAGTCAATATTCGCCAGCAAAGGTGCCTTCGGTCTTTGGCAATTGACTCTCAAGATAACGACGATCGGGCATTGAGTTTTTGTAGCACTTCAAAACTCAAGTACACCGAACCAAAATTGATTTTGTATCTAAACGGATGAAATGAAATGGAAACCAGAATTTTATGCAACTAAAATGCAATAATTTTGTTAAAGAATGATGAAATATGAGTTCTTATTGTTTGCATATATTTTCAGATCAATACTATGTAAATATGGACGCCCAAAGGTCCTATTTAACGTCAAGATCGCTTGAAACTAAAAGGTATTGAACCAAATCGCAACACTTCAAAATGACATGTCTGTTCACGAACCTGGCGCGATCGCATGGTTTAAACCAAGTCGCGATCGCAGAAGGTACAAAAATCATAACACAACTTGATCCACTTTAACCATGCGATCGCAAGGATTTGTCTCCGCGATCGCATGGAAGGACCCAAAATGTTCTCGCTTAAAATTTAGGCATTGCGATCGCATGTGGAAATACCCATGCGATCGCATGGTCAAAACTTTGACTCAAAATTGTCCTTTTCCGTAATTTCTCATTCATCTCGATATTGGTTTCGAGATGCCAAACATACCCTTTAAACATGCAGAGCAACTGATTTTTTTTCAGGGGCGCTGCCCCGAGCCCCCACGAGGCGCCGCCTCGACCCCCACCACCGACCCAAGTGTGTCGATTCCCTGCTTTCCCGGGTCAAGTGGCAAACTAAAAAAATGTATAGGTAATTGTGAGATTTTTTGTAATATTTTACCCGGCTCACATTTTGAGGTATTTATAGGTGAGCGGATTCCTCTCACGCCGCTAAAATGCTTTTCTCCCACCGCTTGGTAGTTGTTGCCCACGCATCAGCAGCTTGTTGTCCACATACGTAGAAGCGGTTTTCAACACCGCCAGCTTGAAATTCCGGAGGGACGCTTGAATTATCCTCCAAGCAACCGCTATGTGAAATATTTTATGGGTCATTTGTAGATGTTGGTCGATCGACTATCCATCATAGCGATCGATGCACTTGTCAGCTGTTTATAAGCGCTTGACCGACCGCCACCTATATAGAGCGCCACTCGCCTAGTTGAATTTGAGTCCGGGTCCATTTCAGTGTAACATCGAGTAGAACAAAGACGAATGGGTGGTAGAGTCGGAAATACTTTTTTCTTCAATATTTTGGACTTTAGCTCTATATAACCATATGTTACTACTGAAATACAGAAAAATGACTAGATGGTAAAGTCATTAAATATGACCTCAACCCTCACCTAAAGAAAATGTCTGGCCAAGTAATGAATATTGGATAATAACGTGTAGTGACACGAGAAACAATTACTAAGATATTATGTTACATTAAGCTCATGTTCGTTCAAAATTAATTTTTAATAAATAAATTAAGGTGTGGTACATGCAACTGTAGGGTTGATATAGAGAAGTTTTCCTGTGTTGGAACCCCATTAGTCGAAAACTTCATTTCTTTTGAAAAAAAAATTGTATATTTTGGTCCCCTAATATTTCAAAAATATTGAAAATATATCTATAACTTTTAAAAAATAGCACCGTACATCTTCAATATTTGAAGAAATAAGCATGGCACGTCGTTTATAACAAAATTGTCCCCTTTAAATAAACCTAAAAAGAAAAAAAGAAAAAAAAAAAATAGAAAAATAGAAAATAATCAAATGTACCCTAAAAATATTTTTTTTTTCAAATATTAACTCGATCCAAAAAATTTTATCTCTTTTTTATCCACCTTGGTACATGGTGTATATATAGATAATCATTAAAAATAAATATGATTAAGAAGTGGTCCATAAAACATAATCCACGCTTCTAAAAACTTAGTACTAAATTGTTGATATACGAAATAACAAGGGCCTAAAAGAGACTTAAGAAAGATTGTATATATAGGCCCATAAAAAGTACCCAAGCATATAAGCCCGTAGAATATATGTCGCCCAGCCCAATGGATACCTGTAAATTTATATATAGGCCCAATAGAAATTATGGATATCGCTTCAGATTAGAATATCGCCCAGATTAGAAACGCCTGTATTGGCGATTAGAACGATCAATAACTACATAAGAGTAATCGTTTAAATAGTTTTTCTTCTCTCTTATCACTTTACCCACGCTTCAGAGTTACAAACAGTTGAATTATCATGGAGGAGTTACAAGCGCTTGAATTATCATGGAGAAGTTACAAGCATTGAATCATCATGGGGAGTTACAAACAATTGAATCATTATAGAGGAAATGGGTAGTTATTGGGCTTACGTAAGTGGTTATTGGGCGATGAGGTGAAATCTGGGCGATTTAGAAGTTTTTACGCAAGATTGAAGGAAAACGCGTGGTAAAACCGCTTTGGTAAAGTATAAAAGAAAGAAGATTGAATGAAAAGAGAAAAGAAGACAACTCGAAAAATGTATAAATGTAATTTCATTCCATTTAGTCTTAAAATATTTCTTTACAAAGAAATTCTAGTGTGCTTGTGCCCCTTAGAGGCATTTCGCTTTGCTTTTTTCATCATTTGTCACTATTGTAATCTTCATAAATCAAACACCCCTTGTTGGGACTTTGTCTCAAGAGGTTTCGCGCCCCTTACACATCGCCTCAATCTTTTAATTGTTAGCGAAGGACACACATTTCTCACAAACAATTTGGCACGCCCAAATGGGATACTTTTGGTGTTAGAAGATACAAGAAAGTGGAACAATATGCCTCATAAGAACTCGATAAGGAACCAAAGAAGTCAAATAATACAATCTGTGATCGAGCAATATGAAGAACAAAGAAAATACACCCGCAAACGGAGGGACAAAATCAAAGCCGTTATGAACCGATGACGAATTGAGTCCACGCACCACGCGCGCTACATTTGGCGAACTCACACAAGATGTCGAGGATTGTGATGCCATTGAATCGTGGCGAATCATTTTTGAAGCCAAAAAGAAGATGGCGGTGGATGAGAATCCTTTTTCCGCGCAGCCCACTAGGAGTGAATATGTTGTCGCAGTTTCAAAAGTGGTTTACCTAAATTCAAATTGGTAGTTGATAATGGAGACGTAAGATGAACAAAGATCCCAGTGTGTTCGAACGCCCCAAAGGTAAAGAAGTTGAAATGAACAAAAAAATGTTGCGTGTTAGATGTAGTAGAGAAATAGATAAAGATGAGGAGAAAATGGAAGTAGTGGGGCGCATAATCATCCAAACGTGACCCCAAATTTCCAACCCTATTCAAGAGCTTAAAGGCATCAAGGTCTCTTTGAAAGACAAAGTTAGGCCGATGCATGATGGCAGCCAATGTACAACAAAGCAGTCGATGTTCAACAATAGAACGCTCAAAGCACATTTCATCGATTGAAATGTATGGCACTCATTCCAATACAAAGGCGGGAAAGGTGAGACCATTTGATCAAATGACCAGACGCAACAAAGACGCCATCGAGAGAGATTATGGATTTAATGACGAGGCAAAGAACAAGAAACGATACGTCCCAAATTGCCCAATTTCTCCAATGCCGCTGCTAAGGAAAATCTAGAGATGAGAAAGAACATGATGTGAACGATTCAATGTAAGAATTACCAAAAGATTCTTCCGGTAGGTCGAAATTTGAAAGACGCAAAGAAAGACAAAGAAGAAGATGATCCAGACAATCCATCACTATTCAATTTGGTTCTTTTCGCCAATATTAGCTAATAATTATTTTCTTGCCAATGAGTTTAAAAGCAAAAGGGATGTGAGACACAAGACGATCGGGGAAGAAGCATGCACGTTTGAATGTGAGGAAGAACTCGGACAAACCTCTAGAAGTATATGTGAAGAAGAAGAAGAAGATGATGGCTTGACCGATGTTGAAGAAGAGATCGACCTAGAATCGTAAAGAAGAAAAGAGGAGTTTCATATAACAATTTGCTAAAGCGCTTATATCATGAAGGCGTCCGAGAAGTAGACTTGTTGGGCGTAACCATCCGGGCGATCTTTTGATTATTACGACATTATACTGGAACGCCTAAGAGAAAATGAGGGTACCAAGCCCGAAAAGTATGGACCACCTTCGACGATATTGCCACCCCTACAAAGTTGGCAAGAAGTGAGCGACATGGAAACTCGTAAGCCTTGGCCTGGAAGATCGCTATAAATGTTGCACGTGAACTTGACACGCCGATTTAATCCAAGAGAAGATGGGAAGAAGAATTTGATCCAAAAGACGATGGGAAACAAGGGTAGAGATAGAGGCGATCGAAAAGGTCATCTTTAAGAAGCCAACCACCAATTTAACCAAACATTTGAGACCATTATATGTAAAGGGTTTAATCAATGGCATCCCAAGAGCTAAAGTTCTCATCGACAATGGGGCCGCTTATTAATACCATTCCATCCAAAATGATAAAGAAATTTGCAAAGACGGAGAGCGATTTGATCCCTCATCGAGGTTATTCTTACGAGCTTCAATGGCGGGCGACTTTCGCCAAAGGAGTAATACCATTAGACGTGACAAAGAGGGAACTATCACCAAAACCACAAAGATTCTTTGTAATAGACGGCCGACTAGCTACAATGTGTTGTTAGGAAGAGACCGGATTCATGGAAATCGCTGCATACCTTCGCCGCCCATCAATGTCTAGTTTTTGAACGATAAAGGCGAGGCAGAGGTGGTGCAAGGCATCATAGACCTTTGTTACGTGGTTTAACTCGATCGAGAAGTTCATGTACGAGGAAATTATGGACCCGTGAGAGTAGTCCAAGATGGCGTAAGAAACCTGATCATCGCAAGCAGAGTGAGAAGCCATTATCAAGAGATGCATTTAATCGAAATGTTCGATCAAATGAGGCCAAACATAGTGGCCCTTGAAGAGCCAATGATTGACAAAAAGATATTCAATAAATGTCAAGAAGGTGTTTAGTTGTGATGTCGAAGCCAATTCAACGGCTTTCGAGAAAAGGTGTAAGGAGAGATAAAAAAGGAAACGGCTTTAAAAATTTTAAAGAACAAATTAGCGTTGTTCAATTAGAAGAGAATATTGGCCGAGAAGTGAATAAGGTGGATTGTTTCGATGCGTAAGACATCACTACAAGGAACTGGACGATGGTGTGATAGGAGTCATGAAGACCGGCACGCCAAGCACAAGATCCTTTTGGTAAAAGTGAATATTGAGATGAACGAAGATTGCCCAACGCTTGTCGTACCATATGCTTAGCAAAGAGGTAAGTGACCGCTAATCGCTTTGTTAAAAGAGTACAAAGATTGTTTTGTTTGGGAATATGAACACATGCTCGGGTTAGATAAAGATTTGGTAGAACATAGGTCGCCAACCAAACCACACTTTAAACCGCATAAGCAACCTCCTGCACGCTTTGCTCCTAATGTATCGCTCAAGTAAAGAAAGAAATAGAATGATTGTTAAAGATGTGTTTTATCAGACGGCCGATATGTTGAATGGTTATCTAATATTGTGCCCGTATCAAAGAAAATGGTAGTATTAGGTTTGCATAGATTTCAGAATTTGAATTTTGCAACGCCTAAAGATGAATATCCAATGCCAACAAAGAGATTTCTTAGTAGATTCAATCACGGACATGTAATGTACCCTTTATGGATGGATATTCGTGATACTACCAAATTTATATAGTCAAGAAGATGTACATAAAATTGCATTCGGGATGCCTGTGTGCTCTAGGATGTTTTGAATGGGTGGTCATGCTTTTCGTTTAAAAATGCGTGAGCCACTTATCAAAGGACAATGAATTTAATTTTTCATGACATGATAGGAGAATTCGCTGAAGTTTATGTTGATGATATAGTGGTTAAATCGCTGAAAGAAGAGAACCATTTCCAACAATTGAAACGCTCATTTGAACGGATGAGACAAGATAAACTAAAATTGAACCCGTTGAAGTGTGCATTTGGTGTTAATGCAGAAATTTCCTAGGATTCCTAGTGCATGAAAGAGGAATTGAACTTGATAAAAATAAAGCAAAACCATTTTAGAGGCTAAACCACCTAAGAATAAAAAGGAATTGCAAAATTTCTTGGACAAGTGAACTTTTTACAACGCTTCATCTCTAATTGTGCAGGCTTAATCTAAAGCTTTTCGCCTTTGAAGTTGAAAATCAAGACGACTTCGTATGGAAGGAAGATCATCAAGAGGCTTTTCGTAGCCTCAAGACATATCTATCAAATCCACCGTTGTTAGTTTCTCCTATCCAAGGACTGCCAATGAAAGTTTACATATCGGCCGAAACATGAATCAATAGTCGGACTAGTCGCCCAAGACGCACCAAATTGATAAGAAAGGGCTATATATTACCTTAGTAGACGATTAACCGCATGTGAATGTAATTATTCTCGCTATTGAAAAATTATGTCTCGCTTTTATATTTTACATGTACTAAATTAAGGGCCTACTTACTACTTGTAACTATTTACTTAATTTCTAAAGTAAATTTGGTTAAGTACATGTTCTCTCATCCTGCTTTTGCATCAAAGGATTGGTCTTGACTTTAGCACTATCGTAATTTCAAATACGCTCATACCCCAAAAGGCGGTCAAAATCAAGTTATCATTAATTTTTTCGCCGATCATCCATGCCTAGACGTGCCTAAAGAAATTGAATTAGAAGTCAATTCGCTCGAAATAAAACCCCGGATATTATACTTTGACGGCTCAAAACCGCTAGGGTGCAGGGTAGGGTAGAAGCTAATAAACCCACTAGGGTTTGTTATGTTTGCTTTACCGACTAAAATGTGTACTAATAATCGTCAACATCAAGCATTGATTGTCGATTTAGAGCTATTATTAGATTTAGGGACTAAAAATATGCTTATCGAGGTGATTCTCAATTAATAATTTATCAATTGAATGGCAATTTCAAATGCCAAAGTGATTCGCTATAAGTCAATATGGCATCGCCAAGAGCTCTTGGACGATTCGACCAAGTGGAGCTTCAACACGCTAATAGGATGTATAACGATCCGGCAAATGAGCCGCCCAAATGGCATCAAAGTTATTCAAAAATGTTAAATAGAGGTTCGCTTGTGAGTATGGAACGATATCGCTCGTAGTTCAACGAAGGGCTAAGGAGTTTAACGCGCATTGTATACAAAATGGAGACACCTTGATTGGAGAGAAGAAATACAAAATTTTAAAAGAACCCGATCGAAGAGCGATAGGAAGGTAAAATTACGCCACCGAACTATGTGCCGATTGAGGAGAATTATATAAGAAACGCCGATGGTGTACTTTTGAAGTGCATAAATTTGCAAGAAGTTAAAGTGGTTATGGCCGAAGCGCATGAAGGAATGTGTGGAGCACATCGTCGGGCCAAAAGATGAGGTGGTTGATCATCGGCGGGTATTATCGCCAAAATGGACGAAGTTATGCTCAAGATGCTAAAAGTTGTTTGAGTGTCAAAAACATGGCCCAATCCAAAGAGTGCCAAAGAAGGAAAATGGTACCTATTATTAAACCATGGCCATTCAAGTGTTGGGCGATAGACTTGATAGGAAAGATTTACCCACCATCGCCCAAACAACACAATTTTGTGATAGTCGCTACGGATTTTTTCACTAAATGGGTAGAATCGATACCTTTAAAAGAAATCTCTCAAGGAAATGTCATAGAGTTCATTCGTGATCACATCGATATAGATTTGGGATACCTCAAACCGTAGTGATGGATCATGGAACTTTTTAAATGGGAGTCAAGTGAAAGAATTTCGGGCGAAGTTTAGAATCAAGTTGACAAACTCTACACCTTATTACGCCCAATCCAACGCCAAGCGGAATCGCAAATAAGGTTTTAAAGAGTATCATAAGGAAAATGATAGGCTAAAATGCTAGAAGTTGGCATGAGTGCTTGAATAGAGCGTTATGGGCCTATAGAACTTCTCCGCGATCTAGTACTAAAGTAACTCATTTCCGCTAACTTATGGGCGTGAAGCAAAGGTACCTATGGAAATTAATGTGCAATCGATCGTAGCACGCTTGCAAAATAGTATAGATGAAAATGAGCATACCGAACTACTGCTCGTAATTTATTAGAATTAGACGAATCAAGTCGAAGCCTTAGATAGGTTGCAAATTCAAAAAGACAAGTGGCTTCAGTATTATAATAAAAGGGTTATAGCCAAATGTTTTAGCACGTAAGGATTTGGTCCGAAAACAATACTCCTATTGGATAGTAGTGATCCAAAGTTTGGGAAATGGTCACCAAATTGGGAAGGATCATATGTAATTAAAGAGGTGTTACCAAACGGGGCATATCATTTAGAAAATTGGATGGTATGAAGCACATGAGGTCTATTAATGGCAAATATTTAAAGAAGTACGCTCCGTAAGTTTGGGATTTTGAACGATTAGAAGTTTAACATTAAAAGACACAGCTTGTATGTTTAATGAAGCTATTTATTTCATCGGATAATTTGGTCGCCATAATTGGCTACCATTACAAAAAGGAAATTGAATAAAACAAAAGTCGTCCTTAAAACGTTAGAATCTTAATTACATCCTACCCCAAATAGAGCGAGATTCGCTTCTAAGTTTCTCCCACTCATCGCTACTGCTCAATGTAAGCGGCGGATAATTCATCCATAATTCCATCGTCCACTTTAGACCTCGAATAACGCCAGCAAGGATCTAGCCCGCTCAACTTCCCCGAGAAGCATCGCGCTTCGGTCGCCACCGCCTTATACCGCCCATCTTTTCTTGAATTTTTTCATCCGAAAGTACCAAACTCATCATCAAAGAATCATCAACCATGACCCCAAGAAATCTCGCTCGATTGTTTTCGCTTGATCGATTTCCGGTGAAGAGATTCCTTCTCGGTCATAGCATTGACGTATTGAGTTTTCTTGGCTTTAAGCTCCACATTTTTGGCCAACAGCCGCTTATCTCCGGGTGGATGACTTTCAAAGATAACTTAAGATCCGCGGAGAGTTTGAGCGAGGAAGTTTCATGCGTTTGAGCCATTTCAAGGCTTAAACGCTCAAATTTGTCTCTCTGGTTAGCAAAGATCGGGCGCAGCGAGATATCCATGTCCATGAAAGAAGTGTATTCTGGCATCGCCTGCTTAAGAATGTTCATGTTTTCATGGAAAAGCACCGAGAGGCGTAAGAAGGACGATCCGTCAAGACGAACGAGCGGTCCGACTAGCCTTCACTTGTTCCCATGACGTAAACAGTCCTCAATAGAGCGCAAGATGGTATCAAGATCCCAGAAATGTAAAACGACATTTAGTGTCTTTATGGCAATAAGAAAGTAAAGAAAATCGAAAGAAAATTACCTCATCGCTGGTCTTGAGGAAGAAGGGGAAGCGCATCGGGCGATTTGATACCGCTAAGATTCACCCTTATCCGAACGCGGGTTAGCTCCGCACAATCGACAAATCAATTGGTCTTTCGCAAAGGGATGAATGATGATAAGTGCTTCAAGAGTAAAAAGCCATGTCAAATGGTGGAATTAGAAAATGTTATAACTATAGGCACATATTACCATCCTGGCCTACACTTGAGGGAACGCCTCAAATGATGGAGATTCTTCAACTGTTCGGGCGATCAAGTACTGGTCTCCAAATCCTCTTTAGGCAAATCCACTTCGACTTGATGGCTCGAAGATCAAGAATTGAAGGGTCGGGTGACGAGAATCCTTCAAAGGAGAAGTGACCCCTTCTCGCTTTTAGAATAAA
This sequence comes from Forsythia suspensa, assembly GCA_023638005.1. NCBI lineage: Eukaryota > Viridiplantae > Streptophyta > Magnoliopsida > Lamiales > Oleaceae > Forsythia > Forsythia suspensa. The sequence goes on from CM042670.1 coordinate 597,041, forward strand.
AGAGAATATCAATATTTATACTAAAGTGTTCTTTAAATGAGGGAAATCATATTACCTTTCTCCCCGGTCATAGGAGGAGCACCATCATCGCCATCACTTTCATCATTAGGCCGATCCGATGGGTCCAATGCTGGCCGCTTACTTTACCGGATGCATTCTCGCAACCCGGCCATAGAGGAGAACCGGATTGAATGGAAATTGCAGCAGTAACGCCTAGTACGTGACCGTCAAGATTTTGTAGGAGAAGACAAAGGAGCATGTTGTTTAACGGATATGGGCACAGCAGGATAGGAATCGAGTAGAAGAAATGGAAGTTCGAAGACCCCGACCCTCAAGTATATGGAATGCATGGTTGACATTAGTAATAAAGAATCTACGCTTCCATCAAGGCCAAAACTGCTCAAAAGAGGATGAACGGCCAAAGTAGGATTGAAAGGAGCCAAAGAAACCCATTCATCGTAGAAGCATTACGCTCATCTATAGCCCCCATTTCTACTTTGGTGATGGTATGGAAGCGCTTTTGAAAACTTTTTGAGTAACAAGGAGGAAGGGACCAAGTTTGGGCCAAACCAAGTCGTTGGGCAAAGAACCTGGGAGCATAGACCTCAACCCCAGCCTTTGGCATTGGTGCCCGTGAGAATGTCATGAAACAATTTCGCTCTGCTGTATTGGACCCAAACGGCAAGACATTACTCACCTCGCTCAGAGTAAGAGGGGTTGGACATAGATCGGGACTTGATGAACAGAGAAAGGAAAGAAAGAGGGAATCGAGTTTAAATTGTAAAAGAATGTGAAGACATCCCTGTTAGACATATCAACGGGAGCTAATTGGTTGATAACCAGCCCGTAGCAACTCACCGCCTTAGAGGTATCAAGGAACACCAAGTTGTGGAAAATATGCTCAACCACAATTGAGCGAGCTAAAGAGGCCCACTTCCAAAGAGGAGAAGCATTGGTCCTAAGTTGATGTTGAAGGTAGCCATACCTCTATAGAAGGCGCCGTAAACAGAGAACAGTAGATTTAAAGACCTACTATGGCCAACTCACGGGCGATGGGCAACAGGCCATGGAAGGTTTAAGACTAGGAACACAAAGAATGTACCTACACAGCCCAAACTTCGAGGAAGGCTACACGTTCTCGCATGAGTGGGATCTTTACCCTGTTGTCATAAAGCTCCCGTGATGCCCCGAATAGGAGTCCGATACTTTATCAAACTTTGGAGTGCGGAGGATATCAAGATGGCAAGAGAGATGGTATCGCCAGTGAGGAGGAAGATTGATCAAAGCACCAACGCCCCCAGAGTAACCGATATTGGGCCAAGAGGAAAATGAAGGTATTGTACCGTAAGACCGTAAGCTAGGACGATTGGGAAGAGAACCGGGTCATAGAGCGGAGACGCGCGGCAATTTCAAGATCGTAGATCCCGGCACGATCAAAAGCGCCTTCGGGAGGCATGCTTCATCATACGCCGCATGCCGCAGAGGCGAAAAGTGGTATCGACGAGGCCATGTGCGAATGCTCTTCTCATGATTGGCTTCAACGAGAATGGGTCCAAGAAAGGAGGTTCTGGGTGCAAGGAAATAATTGGGGCAGTGAGCGGCCGCCTAATGGAGTCTCGTGATCCTCGAACGACGGGCCCAAATAGAACTCTGCTCATATCCAGCCCAGAGGGTAGGAGATTCACGGGTTTACATAAGCGTTTAGTTATGAGGGCCCTGAAATCTTCAAAGTGATGCTATTGTTTGAAGAAGCTTTGACGCCGACATTGTTTCAAAGAAATGGACAAGAGGATGGCAAAAGAGGTGACCGGCTTTGGAAAGTAAGTGAGAAGTAAAGGAAAGATGAATAGTGTCCCTTTTATAGAGGGAGAAAAAGGGCGGCGACGTGATAGAGGCCTGACGTGGTTATTGGTGATGGCGCTTTTTTGGGTTTTATAAGTCAGGTTTTAGGATTACGTAATTAAGGCGCCAAACTTATTTTTTCGTAAGATGGAACGCTATCAGTGAATATGGCTAATTAATAAGTGATAATATTGATTAAGCCATATTGGGGGTAATTGTTGATATACTAAATAACAAGGGCCTAAAAAGAGACTTAAGAAAGATTGTACATATAGGCCCATAAAAGTACCCAAGCATATAAGCCCGTAAATATATGTCGCCTGTGCCCAATGGATACCCTGTGTAAATTTTATATAGGCCCAAAATGGATATCGCCAGATTAGAAACGCCTGTATGCATAATATTATTAGAACGATCAATAACTCGTGATAAGAGTAACTGCTTTAAACAGCTTTCTTCTTCTTATCACTTTACCCACGCTTCGTGAGTTACAAACAGCTTGAATTATCATGGAGGAGTTACAAGCGCTGAATTATCATGGAGAAGTTACAAGTAGTTGAATCATCATGGGGAGTTACAAACAGCTGAATCATTATGGAGGAAATGGGTAGTTATTGGGCGACTAAGTGGTTATTGGGCGAATGAGGTGAAAACTGGGTGATTTAGAAGTTTTACGCAAGATTGAAGGAAAACGCGTGGTAAAACCGCTTGGTAAAGTATAAAAGAAAGAAGATTGAATGATTTAGAGACAAGAAGACAACTCGAAAAAATGTAGAAATGTAATTTCATTCCATTTAGTCTTAAATATTTCTTTACAAATAATTTAGTGTGCTTATGCCCCTTGAGGCATTTTCGCTTTGCTTTTTCATCCTTTGTCACTATTGTAATATTCATAAATCAAACACCCCTTGTTGGGACTTTGTCTCAAGAGGTTCTGCGTCCCTTACACATCGTCTCGAATCTTTTAATTGTTAGCGAAGGACACACTTTTTCCAGTCAGCACCGACAAAAACACCTACGCTTTCGTGAAATTAATTTAAATGCGCATGAATTAGTTTAATTTCAAATATTATGCAATGATATATAAAGAAATAGAAACGGTTTTGAAAAAATTTATTTATATATAATTTAAAATGACTCAAAATGAAAAATAAAGGCTTGTTTATTAAGCATAAAAAAGGAATTGGCTTTTGTTCTATTTTTTAAATTATAATTTTATACTAATCAAACCAATAAACTAGATTTTTATCCATATATTTCATAAGACTCCATAACTGCACCATTCATTTTATCAACATAACAAATCTAACATTTTATATTATAATCAATTAAAAAATAATTTTAATACTAATATTTAAGTAAAAGAGTAGGTTTACTTTCTCAATATGTGTATCGTCGAATAGCAAGCTCTTTTATATAAATTTATGTTCGCATGAGATTACTTTTAAATAGCTTTAAATTGAGGGTGAAAAACATAGTCATTTGTTTAGTAAAACTTAAAAAGAAAATATAATCACCATGGCTTATTTATGCTCAGGTTTCAGTTTGGTTTTGGTGATTGTAGTATTTAGTTTTTATTGCGGCTGTAAAAATCAGCCAAATAATCACGATGTTGTTTGAAGAAATTACTGCTTCATAATCACAGAGGCTTGGGAAAACAAGATTTAAGTTGTCATATAATTAGGAGTAGTATTGGGAGCGGTCCCGAGCGTAGAATCGCAAATTTCACCAATTTCATGCCATTTTTTTGCCCGCCCGCCGACACGATTGAATTTGTCATGACGCAACTCTTCGACTCCACCACTCGCCCAATGAAACTTTTTTTATAAACCTAAAAAACAATTAAAAAGAAACAATTTCTTTAAAAAATATTCAAGGAAAACAAAATAAAAAAAGTACAAAATTGTGGTTGTAGTGTAGAGGAGCAGATTTATATTTTAACTACAAACCCCAGTTCGATTCTTCTTTAATCCATTTCTACCTAAAATGTAATTTATATTCTATTTACAGATTTTTTTTCAAAAAATAAAAACAAAATTGAAGGGGAAGATCGCTGGGCGGGTGTGAACCTCCGCGAAAGGTAAAATTGGCCTTTAATTCGCCTATTATTACTCAAGCAGCTGGGCGGAGCGCGTCCGGGGCGACGCCACGCATCCTTACAAGTAGAATAAAAGTGATTTATTGCTGTAATTTATATATGTAAAATGCGATGAATACTGATATATGTTAGATTACCAGAATAGTTGAAATACGCCCCAGCACATAAATAGGAATTTGAACTTATGTCTTTAGCGACATATTTGATATTTTACACATGGTGGTCTAACTTTTATGTCCAACTTGATATTCAGTTAGCATTACTCTTCTATAAAATTACTAAAATGGGGAGGCTGATCATAATGATAATAGTTTATATTATTATCAAGGAGTAGTATTAAAATTTATATTTTACTTATAACAATATGTAATATTATCAAATATTTTTTAAGATAATGCATTTACCATAATTATTTTAAAATAAAAAATATATATATATATATATATATATATATATATATATATATATATATATATACTATTTATATGTACGTGCTATGCACGTAAGTTGTCTGTGATAATCTACTAATTAAAAGCGATTGTGTTAATATAATTTTGATAGAATTTAAATATTTTTTGTACTTGTCAAATAATGAACTCATTAATTTTGTAAAGTTATGTTGTTCCAATGGTGGGATTTTATTTCTAATTGTCCTATACCTTTGCTAAGTTAAAAATTCTAACTCTTTGTTTAATAATCTAATAAGCTTAATAATCGGTTCTCAATAAGCTAATAATCGTTCTCCGAAGCGTGACAAAAATAATATAACTTTTAGTATTTTCGGTGAATCATCTTAGATATGCACGCATGAACTCTCAAAACTGCACAAAATCCTCCCTTTTCCTTGTGAATAATTTTAAATATTAAAAAGTGAAAAAATATCTAGAGAAAGATGGTCATAATATAATTAATTTTGTTTACACTTAATCTAATCAAATTTTAATTTATAACATTATTAGTAAGAATGTTATAATTAATAGTTATAAAAATAAAATATGTTGTTGATTTTTTCATTGAAAAAAAATTAGAAATGTAAAAGCTCACTATAAAAAAAAATAAATAAAAATTCATGACAAGTAACTTTTTGAGTTACTATTCACCTCGAAAAAGTTTGTCGAGTTGAATAGTAACTCGACAAACTTTTCGAATTTTTAAAAAAAAAATTGTTATGAAAATTAACTTTTCTAGTTACTATTCACCTCGAAAAGTTTGTCGAATTGAATAGTAACTCGACAAACTTTTTGAAATTTAAAAAAAATTCATGACATAACTTTTTCAAGTTACTATTCATCTCAAAAAGTTTGTCGAGTTGAATAGTAACTCGACAAACTTTTGAATTTAAAAAAAAAAATTCATGAACAAGAACTTTTTCGAGTT
>CM042670.1:602457-613779 GCA_023638005.1 Forsythia suspensa
TGAGGAATAGTATGACTTGATTGACCTCGATGGGACCTTGATTCTCTCTTGAACGGCATGAATTTTGATTCCTACTTTGATCCTACCAATTTATCTTTCCCGAGTCATTCTTGTCCCCGAACTTTGACCTTTAAACCCGAGAAGGTCATGGTCGAGCCATCATGACCACGCCGAAAGTAGGAAATGCATGAGAACTAACAATTTGTCTAGCCTCGGCGCAACCCTCTTTCATAACGCCTTGCTTTCATTAATTGGTGCTAACCAAATATGGGGCATAGCGACAGTTCCTCAAAATTTCGCCATACACTACAAAAAATACCCATTTTGTGAAAAAAAATGTTGTCACTTAAATAGAGATTTTGTCGCCAAATTAATTTAGCGACAAGTTGTTTGTTGGCATTGTTTATAAGTGCCACAGAATGTATTCTCGACAACTATCATCACTGTCGCATAAGCAAACTTGCAACATTTTTGTTTGCATGGATAATATGAAATAACAACAACATATTTGTCGCCCTAATGTCGTTACAATACATAAATGTCGTGAAAAATTAAAAAGCAACAAGTGAATTTGTCGCAACGCTTTATTCCAAAACACAATTTATGAGGAGAAATGTTTGTTCGAAAACTATTTTAAAAGTATAACGCTTGTTACATATTCTTTTTGCAATAGAACATGCTTGTAGTAATATACATTTTATAATAGGTCATGTTTGTCGCTAATTTATTTTACAATGAGAATATAGTCGTCTGAATATATTATAAGATATTCAATGTTTGTAGTATAATTTATTGTGTAACAAGTTTTGTATGCAGTTAAATTCATTCAGCAATATAGAGAGTTTGTCGTATCTTTATTTGTGCAATGATGTATATTTGTTGCCTATTTTATTTGGTGACTATTTATATAGGTTGCGTATTATAATTTACAAAATATAAATTGTTACATATATTATTTGGTGACAATAGATATTCGCTTTATATGACGGTTGTGTCGAAGTTGAATATATTCGCAACACGTAGAATATCGATGTATAGTTGTTGCTAATTTAATTTATTTGTACTAATGTATGTCGTGCATTATATTTTACAACAAATAAAATTATTGCAAACATTATTTTGTGACAATGAATATTTTTTGTGACAATTTGTATTTGTAGTTGAATTTATTTTACAACACGATAATTTGTCGTGTCAACATTTGTGCAACGCCTATAATTGTTGTGCAATTTATTTTGTAATTATTTATATATATATATATATATATATATATGATTCTATTTCACGAATATAAATATTATTTTGTGACAATATGAATTTTATTGCATAATACTTTCAACAATAATAAATTTTCAATTTGTGTATCATAGTAGAATTTTTACAAAGATACACATTTATTTGAAACATGTAACTAATAACATTAAAATAACTCATGACTTAATAAAAGAGAGCTGTACAATTAACTAAGTATAAATGATTCAAAACATATAAAAACATTCATATTATTTCTCAAAATTATAATGCAAAAGCTTGTAAATAGAATGTCAGATTAATCCTCAATCTCTTATCAACTGTCAATAGATGCATCATCTGAATTGGAATTTACATAAGGGAAAATAGTCATTAAAGAATACATTAGAAAGATAACTAAACAAACCACATATAAAATATTTAACTTAGTAATGTCACTATTATCACTATCCATCATGTATATCATGTATTCATTTAGAATATACAGAAGAGAACACGTAATTAGCAATTCTTATAATAAACTAGAAACCATGTTAACCAACATAAAGAGAATAAGGTAATGAAATAGCTATTCTTAAGTTAGATTCTTTAGAACACATTTGGTTTAATTCCATTAGTTAACTATGTTCCATTCATCAATAAATAAAAATCAAGAAATAAATAGCTATGTGCGATAAATTCATGAGTAGATCTTAAATATGTGTAGAAATTCATGAGAAGATCTTAAATTCACATGGGTTTTAATTAATTGTTATCTTAATTAGATTTACAAGTTAATTTTGATAATAAATGGAGTTAAAGTCTGGTCAAGAATGTTTGGAATTGAAATTTGTCGTACTTAAAGTGAACAAGAATGAGAGTTAAGAATAAAGTCGTATTGACCTGGGTTAAACTAAATAGAAAATAGAGTATGTAACGCAATATATTCGTTCATCTAATACACCAACATATCATTAAGTGAAAGAATAAGGTAAAATGGTTGTGGTTTTATAAAAATTCTCACATTATTAGAGTCATCGACTATTAAAGTTGTTGACTATTATTTATATCTATTATCAACACACTATTTTTCCTTAATATGATGCATATATTTCCGATCTTGTTAGTCCAAACATCCCATTAAAATGAATGCATGATCATGCTTACCTTGAAGCTTCGAAAATTATAGTCCTATGGAAAACTTAGCGGTCTCAATTCCGCACTACTTCTCACCATAATAACTAAGACATAGCGAGTGAATGTTGTATCTTCATAATTTAACGAGAGCATAGTAGAAAACAAAACATTTTCCATCCGAACCAACTTCAAGAAACATAAATCATATACCATAAGATCACCATCAAAGTTTCAAAACAAGCGAAGGAGGATTGAATTGTCGACAAAAACTGCAGAACAACAAAGGAGGAAATGGAGAAAATATCAACCATAAAATAGCTTTGTACCAACATATGGTGTACACAGAATGAAACATAGAACAAATAAAAATAATTAAGGATGAGTAACATGGAGCAGGATTTAACATGAAAATTTGTTCCTACACATATTAGATTAGCATAGATATACTTCAATGTTCACCGATATCGTTAAGAGATCCAATTGAAAATATGGCCAAATGATAAATATCAAACTATCTGAAAGTATTCAAGAAATTCATGAAAGAGATTCTTCAATTCCCATTTACTATCATTCAATTTAATAAAGTAATAGAGATAAACGCTAATAACGATGCGATCAATCAACCTAAAGTGTTCCAAGAGTGTCAATATTGATATTTTAATTACGAGTAGATCTTAGTGAACTGGGAATCTTTAATTTGAGAATATTTTAAGAAAAGATTCGAAGAATATCAATTCAAAATTATCATTAACCAACAAATATATGGATGTTTTGGTTTAATTCATTAACTAATAAATATATGGGATCAAATTTAAGTAAAATATTTAATTTAAATCGACAAATATTTTGAGCCTACTGTGTTTCGTGAAATGTACCAGTGAAGGACTACATTAAATCATTACCAACCTTTCTAATTAAAGGATTTAGGAAATGAAAGAGAAGAGACGCTACTCTCGATCGTAATTTACATGAAGAAAAAATTTTAATTCTCGACTCTTTAAGATTTAAACTTTACTTGAAACTCGACACTTAATTATATTTAAAAAATTACAATTTGTTAGAATATAACTATTTCAATATAGAAATTTAACGTCTTATATCGGTTTCGATTTCAGCAAGCAACCTCAATTGGTTATGGAATGGAAACCGAGATTCTAACTTCATTAATAGTACAGCCTTTAATCAAAGATCCCACCGCTGTCTCTCAGAAGTGATTGTTGCTTTCGACTAAAGTCAGCTAACATTAACCATTATATTCCCCTTATCCATCTTTCATCATTTCAATAAATCCCAGGTCATTCATAAAACAATGGTGTGTGTCAAGATAGAAAGGCCCCGCCTCGCCTGTAAAAGACCAAACGCCAAGCACTTAAAGTATTCAACAAATACTAATCGCTGAGGATTTAGTTTTATGTTATATACTACACTTGCAATTTCCATTTATCCTCGAACTAAATGCGTAAACTCGATTCTTTGTAATCCTGGTAGCCTGAAATATTTTTCGCTAGTCTGACTTTTGAATCAACACCAGAGATTATTCGACATCCGCACGGGTAATGGATACTACTCCACTGGCCACCTCGCTTACCGCTAGCATGAACTCCGCACAGTGCGATACTCGATTTTGTGATGTTGATGTGCCAAAAATCAATTGTCCGCACCACATAGTTGCAAGAGGATCATTCCTGACCGCTTCAAAAGTAGGAGGTCAGATTGATTTGAATTGTTTTAACCATCGCACAGCGAGGCCATTTATGCCGGCGGGGTTTGTCGCGTCAGTATTTGCGCACGCGGTTATCGGTGGTTGTAATCGGGAGTGCTGATCGAGCTACCAATGTTTCTCCCTCATTTCTCAACTGCTAGTTGTAGGTCTCTAATAGTTTCGTTATGAGGTTGGTACCATTTCATTTAGAATAAACAAAACCAAAAAGTTTCAGAATTGGATCAAATAATCACCATACAAAGCCATGAATATCCGAAAGACTATCAAGAAGGAAAATTTTAAATAGCATATTTTATATATTTAAATCATTCTTCAAGAGGTACAATAAGTAAAAGCATCTAGCGCTAAACAACGATAAAGTATCCGTACATGGGAAAACTAAATATCGAAAGGAAAATATCTAACTACCAAAAGTCTCTAAGCATCGTCCATCGATCCATCCTCCGATACCCTAGGCCTCTTAGGCCGTGGAGCCTCTTCATCTAAGGTAATACAAGACTCACCTCGACTCTATCTCAAGATCCTCTTCGGTCATCCTCAACTCGATAACAAGATCGATCTCAAATACTAACACCGCTCGCTTTGGCTCGACTCATGGAGCATGCTCGGGATGGGTTCAACTACCGAGTTGGCTCGGGGATAGGATGGGGACCAGACGCCTTCTAGTGTGTAATGAGCGCTTCATAATATACGCTATATTCTACCTCCGGATGGTAGATCTCCTCCAAATCTCTTAAAATCTCCTCAAGAACCGGTTGTCCCGCCAATCGCCTAGTCAATCACATGAGTAATGGACTCGGCATCGGTGGTTACTAAACCATAGTTCATCGCCCTAATACGAGCTACCCTATGGTTACCGATATGATGGCCAATTGACCACTTAGGATCCAAGTAAAAGTATATAATCATTCCTTGCCGTCGCATGTTCTAGGAATCATCACTGGGAAACCATGTCCGAGATACAAATTATGAAGGGTTCTATTAAGTGGATTTCTATCATCATTTAAATTAAAAATAAAGGACTACCATAAAATTTCATCTTAACTTAACATTTATCGTAAATGAAACAATTAAAATTTTCCATAAATATGAGTCCCATTTATCATACTTAACTACATAAAATAAAATTTTAATAAACCGCCTATTTTAACTCGAATATGGCGTAGCATGGTGATGGCGAGTAGCAAAACTCAACCTCTAAAATTTCATATTGACATATCAAAATAAAGACCAATGAAATATAATAAATAAAATAAATAAAATTCACGAGTCTATAGAAAAGTAAAATTGCTCTCGATACCAAACTATAACGCCTAGATTTTCTCATCTCGGAGGGTCACTAAAATAATCTCTAAAATATATTTGACGACTCCAAAACATTACTTCCCTTGCCCTTGGATGATTTTAATAATAAGATTTTATGGAAAATAAAAAGTGTGCAAGGAAGAGAAATTTACTTTAGAATTTTATAGTTTTCCTATACTACGATAGGTGTCGCCACAATTTATTTGACTAATCAAACGAATTCCAAAAATCACGAAACTTTAACTGTAGATACTTGGGACTATAGACTACAACATATTCAAATTTTAAACCTTAACACTACGTCGCTTTGATAGGTGAAAAGATAGCCAAAGTTGCTTGAAAACTGCCTCGGTGCCTCAAGACAGCCGCTCAAACGACACAATAAATTCATACGATGGAATTTTTGAGTCATTCCAATTTATGTTATTAGAACACATATAGGATTTCCATAGCCACTGATTTCACCCAAAAACTACAACTGTAGCAAAAGTTATGATTTTTCAAAAGGGGACAGAAGCTAAAAAAATTCTAAAAATGAAATTAGACAAGTTCATAAAACTTTGAACGACAAAGAAAACAATATCCGGTTTTCGACATTTTACATAATTAATCACTGAATAAAATACTTAAAATATAATAATTACATCATAATTGACTTGATCATTTCGACGTCAAAACATAAACTAAATAAGATTTTCGTGACAAGCTCGTTAGCCTACCGCCATCGCATCAACACCGATCGCTCAATCGAAAATTTATTCGTTTTGGAGGTGAGTATTTCATAAGAAACACTCAGTAGCAATACTTATGACATGTGGAAAATTTTACTTAAACATGAATTTGACATGCCATGATTTTGAAACGTACATCATAACTTAAACATTGGTAGCCGACACCACATAACATCATCATCGCACGTGATTTCTTTCAATCACAAACATGTTAAAGTGATTACTTTCAATCACTATCATAAGTTCCTTCATAAATAAGTTTGCATGACATTCAAATAACATCATAATTTTTCCAAAACTTCATTTCAAAATCGCAGAAAACATTAAGTAAAACTACCTCGAGAATGAGTTTTCGTTGAAGTTTTGATGGATGAAAATTCATTTCTGCAACTTCCAAAATCAAGACTCGTACACCATATATATAGATGTATATATATAGGAACTTTGTGTATTAAGAGCAAGGTTAAGGTCCTTTTCTGCTGGCCAAAACTGGAACAAAGTGGTGAAGATTGCTGGAAATGCTCACTGCATGGACCGAAAATGATGAAGGAGAAAGGGATTTTTGCTTAACTTAGGGACTGGTTTCTGGGCTGCTTTATGGACGAAATTGGGGTGAGAAAAGTGAAGTGTTAAAGGAAATAAAAGTTAGAACTTATGGCTAAATCTGGGAACCGAAACTTGAGTGCAAATGAGGACTGAAATTGGGATATATGGGCTGAAAACCTCTGTAAAATGGCAGCAAACTGGATGTTTTCTTCTGATTTTGCTGGAGAAAATGGACTAATTTTGGGACATTATTGGGAAGAAAAATTGGTTAACCAATGAGGGTAAGTGGGGAGAAAGTAGGAAGTTGTGGAGCAGTTAGATGATCATGGAGGCTGCTGGTTTTGGCTGAAAACTGGGAGAAATATCCACACTGCAGGACGTTTTCTTTTCTGATCTGGGGAAAACCTTGACCTTAGGGTAGGTTAATGAGGTAGAGAAATGTAGTTACTTGGTGATGGGAGATTGGGTGAAGAATGGAATGAACATGGCTGCAAAAAGAAAGGTTGCTGGACCCTTTTTTCGTGTAATGGTAGGTAGTTTTATTGCTTCAGAGGGGTTGTTTGTTTGATGGAAATGGCATAAATTAAAGGGTTGTTTGGCTAAGTATTTTGGTGTCGAAAAGTGAATCGACTTTGGCTAAGAAAGCGAAAGTAAATGGCGGATTTTTTAGATAGAACCGAGAATAAGTTTTAAAATTTAGGCTATAAATTATTTCATTCAACTTGAAATTAAAACTTACCAAGTAAAATAGAATAAGGTTCGTTTCTAATTAATTCCATAGTAGTCGACTAAAATTTGAAGAGAACACGCAAATTTTTTAACGTGACCAAATTTTTAAAATGAATCATAAGGTACGAAATGACGCAAAGTAAGAAATTTCATTTACTTGAAATTTAAAATGCGAAAAATTTCGGTTGTTACATGGAGAGTGAGCATCTCATTACTAGTCTCTCCTAGTGAGGTGGAGAGTGATAACCAACAAGATCAGCAGGTTGTAGAGAATGAGAGGGATGAGGATGTGATAGAAGACCATCATGTTGATCAAAACCCTTTAGCTGATTATCAATTAGCTAGAGATAGGGAGAGAAGACCACGTAGGAAACCCCAAAGGATGTCTGACTATACCATAGCCTATGCTAGTTATCAAGAACTAGTGGATAGGGAGCCCAATACCTATGACGAGGCTATGAGGTGTGAAAAGTCTAAGGGGTGGGTGAGTGCTATGAGAGATGAGATGAGCTCTCTAGCTAAGAATCAAACTTGGGAATTAGTACATAAACCTAAGGATAATCCATTATGGGATGTAAATGGGTGTACAAGGTAAAGAGAGAACTACGAGACTAAACCTATGAGATATAAGGCTAGGTTGGTAGCTAAGGTGTACACACGTAAAGAAGGGTTGATTACAATAAGATGTTTTCGCATGTTGTTAAGTATACCACTGTTCGTATCATGCTTTCATTGGTTGCTCATTATGATTGGGAACTTGAACAACTTGATGTAAAAATTGCATTTTTACATGGTGACCTTGATGAAAATATTTTCATGTATCAACCAAAAGGTTTTGAATATAAAAACAAACCTGATCATGTGTGTTTTCTTAAAAAATCTCTATGCGGTTTAAAACATTCTCTTAGATAGTGGTACAAGAAGTTTGATTCATATGTTCTTTCAATTGGTTTCAAGATGAGTGAGTTTGATCTTTGTTTGTATTACCAGCACCACAACACAAATGATTATGTGTATTTGTTACTCTATGTGGATGACATGTTATTGATTGGTATTAACATGAAAGTGGTAAATGATAAGTGCATTTTGTGCACTTATTCGGGCATTTAAACTAAGCTTTTATTCCGTCATTTTATTGAATTTATACTTAATTTATTTTATTATTCTTCCTATTTTAGTTTTGGACCCGTTTATAAGTAATTGGAGAAGAAGGGATGAAAAGAGCAAAATTTGGTGAAATTGACGAGTAAATGAGGAAGAAGATAAAATCAATAAGTTAAGGTATGCTAGAGTGACAATGAAGAGTTGAAGCAAATGATCAAACACTTGAAAGTCAAAGAACCAAATTGAGAAATCAAGTATGTGGGAAATTCATGTACAAATTTTGGTATTAAAATATTCATAAGGCAAATGATATACCATTGAAATATAATTGAATTACGAGTCCACCACTTTTACGGATCTCAATTTGGAGTTTCCTACAAGAAGTTATGACCGTTTGAAAACAGCACCGTGTTATTTCTGGTCATGGAAATTTTTGTTTCCTTTGTATTCGACTCAATTAGGAAACTTGTTTGGACGTGATTTTCATGATTTTTGAGATCTTTTAGGGCACAATTAGGTAAGTATATATATAAGTAATTAACTCATATCAAAGGGGAGTCGTTTTTATGGAGAATTTTGGGAGAAAACAATAGACGGAAACAAGAAACGAAGATCAAGAATTAATCTTTGAAGAATCCAATGAAGATCAAGATCAAGATTTCTTCTCTTCCAAGTTTCTTCATATCCGGTTATGAATTCCATATTTTCTTCTCCCTTTATTTCTTTATTATTAGTATGTTAGGCTAGTTTATTTTGTGCTAGGATTACGATGAAACTTGTAATCTAAATTCTTCTATCCAAATACTTGGTTTTTGACAATTTATTTCAATATAGTTTTTGAATAATTAATTTTGATTTATTTGAATCTACAATTATATCCGCAATAATTGTATGAGTGTCTGTTGTTTGTTTTACTATCGAAAGATCGAAAGCGTGCTAGACAATATTTTAATTATCTTAAAGTGCGATAGATGATAGAAATATACCGCTATGCTTTAGATGATCTTTAATTATCCACGTAAATTTAATGCTTTCATTTGTATTCGATTCGTCATAGAGATATAGTCGAGTCATGCATATGAATAGGTTTAATTTTATTCGAGAGAAACTGTAAACAATCTAGGGATATTGATCTTCATAATCGATGTATTTTATCAAAACCAATAATCAAGATAGATGAATTAACAATTATAAGTAGATTCGGATCCTAATAATTTTCTTTTTCAATTCTAAAGTAATTTTCATCAATCGATTTTAGTTATTTGAATTATAATTATTTTATTATTTTTAGTTCGATTATAATTAGTTTTAATTACAAAATCTCCAATTTTTCAAAGTTCATTAGATTCGTTAAGGTTGATATAATTGCAACTGAATTATCTAAATTCTCGTGGAATGATATTTGACTCACAATTCACTTTATTACTTGAGCGATCCGTCACTTATGGAATTATTAAAGATATAAAATCACGACAAGAAACAATATTAAAATTGAGTTAAGTAAATGATTTGATATGAAAGACCTTGGGCATGCTAAATAGATTATTGGCATAGAAATAAATAGAGATAGGTCTAATTCTTACTTAATTGTTAATCAAACTCCATATGTGCTTAAGGTTTTGAAAAGTTTGGTATGCTTAATTGTAAACATGTCTATGTGTCGGTAATCATTTTGTTTTGTTTAAAGAACAATCACCTAAAATGAAAAAGAAGTTGCATATATGAATAAAATTCCTATTCAAATACAATTGGTTATAATGAAAAGAAGTTGCATAAATGAATAAAATTCCTTATTCAAATACAATTGGTTATGTGATGTTCTTGATGGTTTGTACTAGGCTAAACTTGGATTTTGTTGTTAGTACTTTGAGCATGTACATGTCTAATCCTGGACCTACTCATTGGGAAACTTTGAAATGGTTGCTCAGGTATTTGAAAAGTACCTACGATGTGGGGTTAATATATAAAACTATTTCTAATGGTGTGAAACTAAAGAGTTTTACTGATGCTGATTATGGTGGAGATAGAGATATAAGAAAATCTACTTCATCCTATGTGTTTACTTTGTGTGATTCGTGTGTTAGTTGGAAATCTAAACTCCAACATATTGTTGCTCTTTCCACTACTGAATCTGAATATATAGCTGCTACTGAAGCCTTTAAAGAAGCTATGTAGTTTAAAGGTTTACTTAATGAACTATGTGTTTTAAGTGATAATGTGGCTATATATTCTGATAGTCAATGATAAGTACAATTTTGTACTTATTTGAACTTACGAAAAGAGACAATTATGAGTACTCTTATTTGTTTTAGTATAATTGTGTATTGTTTTTGTTCATTATAGGATAATAATCAAATTCAAGTATCAATCGACAAAAGATGAAAAGAGACTTGAAGGGCATAACGGCACCGTTTTGGCGTTTCGATGGGATTAAAACTCTACAACTCCAAGATAAAACAACAACTTAAACACACGCCTTAGAGGGTTGGAGAACATTATAAATAAGGTAGATAATAGCCGAAGACGGAGACAATTTTGGGAACAAGATACAAGAGGAGAATCAAGATCAAGGCACGGATTGAAGATTCTTCATCCAGTCACGGGTTGTAATTATTTCTTCTTTTTTTTTCCGGATCATGATGAAGTCAATTATTGTCATAATTGACGAAATCATGTCCCTAATTTACTTTTTCTAGGATGAGCGATGAAACCTCATGATTTTTAATTAATTAGAAGTTTTTCCGTTTTAGTAATTAATTGCTTTTGGGTTGATTATTCTTTATGCGTTTTCTATTATTTTAATGCCGATCACCATTA
>CM042670.1:622439-836972 GCA_023638005.1 Forsythia suspensa
GGGTCCAATAATAATAAACGACACGAGTCCGCTAGACAAAATATCCAACTATTTTTTAGATGTAATTAATTAATTGTATTTATTTTCTAAAAAGGAAAGAATGGCAAGATATTTTAAAATTATTGTATTTTACCATATCAAAACCTTACCAAAATCCAAAAAGGTAAGTGCTTGCAAGAGGATGGAATAAACCCCCAAAATCCTAAATTTTTCCCTTCTCCCTTTCCCTTCTCCCCTAGAATTTAGCCCCCTCCATTTTTTCCTTGCCAAAAATGCCCCCTCTCCTCTAGTATAAACACTTAAGCCATTTTACAAAGAAAGAAAAAGAGAAGGAAAGAGAAGAAGAAGAAAAGAGAAGAAGAAGGAGGAAAGAAGAAATATTTTTTTAAAGGTTTGTCATTCCCTTTCAAGAAACAAGGTAGGAATATTTTATGCAAGTGAGTTAAATCCCTTTATGTATTGTAATTATGTGTATGCTATGCTATATGATTTAATGTTTATGGCCATCCTGAAATGAATGTAGTTTGTTCTTTTGGAATGAATGTTCATCCTACTTTGGATGTAAATGAAGAATGTTTATGGTTTTAAATCCTTTGGGATTAAACCTAAGAAAGAATGTTATTGGTTTTAAATCCTTTGGGGGATTAAACCTATGAAAGAATTTGGGGTTTCGGCCATTTGAGCTCACTAGAATATGAATGTAAGCATGGTTTACTTACATTTAATTGCGGTATATAAATTGAGATTTGCATATTTATAAATGATGATATTCCTATTGAGTTTTTTCCCAAACTCACCATTCTCCGATTCTTAGATTGATTATAGGGTTGGATGAAGGCTCGATGATGAAGGGATTGAGCCATGGGAAAAGAGATTTCTGTCAAGAAGATGAATAAATGACAAATGCTTTATATTGTTATGATTTCTGAATTTTATATGTTATAAGATGATTTTGATATGATTGTTAATTTTTAATGTGGCATGAACTTGTTTAGAACTCTATGAAATGATATTTTTGAACTTGATGAATGTTAAAGGATGTTTAAAGGGTATAATGTTGGCCGAGATGTAACTATCAATAATTTCCGGTTTGCAAATCCAGTTTCAAATGGACCTCTTGAATGGTATAATTTATGGTTTTGTATGAAATTTGATGGGATTGATGACCTATCAATTTCGGTCCTCACGAAACTTAGAATCATCTCGTTCGGATGTCATGAGAGCAAGATATGCAAGTTTTGGTGACGATGAACAGATTCTACTAGGGAATCACGCCTTCCATGTTTTAGAGGTTGATTTGGAGACCTTACATATTTTATTAAATTCTGAAGTTTGGATATCGGTTAATATATTGTGTTATATTTTATCCTAAAATATTAGAATTTTCAAGGCCTTCGGTAGGAAACATTTGGGATTTAAAATGAGTATGAAAACATCTAACCACATTTCTCGTATACTTTGATTCCTTTTGATGATCTTAACTATTTCCTAAAATTGTGAAATTTTAGTATGTATTAGAAGGATGAGTTATGATTATTTGTTTAAAACTTCATAAGCTTTTATTACCTTTGGGTTGCTCATTTTAGTGTATAAGAAATAAAGGCGGTAAACTTATATTACAATTAGGTACACTAGGGGTTTGGACTTTCAATAAAATTCTCTAAGGGTTGCTAACCTTGATTTTAAAGCCCATATAGTTGATAAGTTCACATTTATAAACTATTTGAATAATATCTAGAATTGACAAAATTTTTAGTTTACTTTCGGGCTTTAAAAGGTAAGAATAGGAGAGATGCAACGAGAAGCTCCATAGAGGAGGTTTTGGGACGTCATGACTTAATATCGAGCCGGGGTTTTAAATCAATTTTGTAGACTAAGAAAAGTTTAGGAACCAATAGAAACGATAAAAAAATAAAAAATTTGCCCTCGGCGGGCCTCTTTCAGCTTCGGCGGACATAATTACCTCTCTACGTCCTTTCGGCGAACAACATTCATTAAAAAATTCTTTTTCTCCTAATGGGTATTTATTTAAGTAAATGACGATTTCTTGTATTACCGAAATCTGTTACATGATTACATTAAATTTTGTATTCTATCAGTAATAAAGAAAATTTAAAATGTAAAGATTCTCTAAGGCTATCCTACTTCATCTGAAGGCTACCTTCCTCAAACCCTCATGTATGATTTTAATTGGGACAAGAAAGAATTATTTCAAAGTTTTGTAGCATTGATTTTGTAAAGTTGAATTTCATAAAGTTATAATTTTGCAAATAATAGAATGCTATTTATTTTGATATAAAGTTTCCTAAATTTCTTTGGATTTTTGTTGAATTTGGACTTAGGACAAGATGACTAAAGTGAGACATACCACCGAGAAAGTCTAATGGTTTACCACGTCACCTAAGACCAAAAGCCTTAGCTTTTCTGAGCTATGAGAACTTTGATTCCTACATGCCCATACACTTTGAGAAATTCCTTCAATTGTGGCGAAATCACGACGAGACATGGGAATATAATTAGTAACATTGAAGCTATCGATAACCTTTTGCGTACCTTTGCCTCATACGGAATAGAGATGAGAAATTTTATCAAACGAAATGTTGAAAGAAGACCTAAACCATATCGATGTCGAGACATATTGCTACATCCTAAATCAACATCACGAAGATTATTCTAATAATAAAAATTCTAGCTTTTCCTTATGTCATTTGAGATAGTGGTTTTATTGATTCACGATGGACAACCTTTATTTTGTCTAAAGGAAATGGCACTTCAACTCAAAACAACAACTGATCGAGGAGACTTCTTGAGGCGATGCGAGGACATGGCGGACAAAGTGAGCTCCTCCCCCTCCACCTCCTACCTAATCTTCAAGTCAATCATACACGCCATGATAGAACAATTTCGTGGCACAAAACCCCTACATTCGATGGCTCTTCGGGACCACTAGTAGCAGATGAGTGGGTGTATAAGTTGGAGCACATCTTTGAATCTTGACAAGTATTGATCTTGTGAGAAAGTTAAGTCTTGTGAAATTCATGTTCACCGGTGATGCCAGTTACTGATGAGAATCTATGTCCCGCACTAGGAGTGAGTTAGAGTAAGATGCTCTAACTTGGAGTCAATTCAAGGAAGAATTGATGGAGAAATACTTCTATGACGTTTGAGGACTGACAAAAGCCGAATTCTTATAGCTAAGGCAGTGACATGTCACTACGAGAATATGATCGAAAATTTGAACAATTATCTAAGTATGCACCTCACCTTGTTGATACTAAAGCTAAGAAGATCAAAAGGTTTGAGCACATATATGAGCTTAATTCTCTACGTCACATAGCTTCACTTCTTATAGGGAGATGCTAGTCGGGGCCCGAACAATTTGGTACCATAAAGCCGGTTTAAATCGATCATCCTCAAAATAAGAATTTTATAGAGAAGATAAAGTGGAGTGGACGGGACAAAGAAAAGGAAAATGGTAAGAAAAGAAGCAGAATACCGGATCCAACAACGTCAAACCGAGGAGCCTCTGCTCCACCACCTTCAAAATGTATGAGACTCACCTAGAAGAGTGCTTGTTTGGGAGAAATGTATGTCTACCGATGTGGAAAATTAGGCCACATGATCATGAATTGTCCGAACCACCCAAAAGAAGAGATGTGAAAGAAAGAGGGAGGACAAAAGAATAAAAATGGAAAGGGTGAGTGTTTGCTCTTACCCGGCCAAGAAGCGACGAGAATCTTAACGTGATAGTAGGTACCATTACATTGTCACATTTTCACGCTTACATGCTTTTTGATTACGAGCAACGCATTCTTTCATCTCGCATCTTTTATCACTAAAGCTAAGCTTGCGTGTGATAAACCGGCTAGTACACTAGAGGTTAGTATCCCTTGGTGAGTCGTTTTCTGAATCATTAGCTAAATCGGTTAAGATAGAAATTGGATAGAAAGTACTAGAAGCGATTTATATATCTTAGAAATGAGAGACTTTGGCGTAATCCTAGGCATGGATTGTTTGAGGCGTAACCATGTGTCTATCAATGCCACGAAAAAAAGATAGTACTTGAAACCATGAAGAGAAAAGTTTTGTTTCTCGGGGCCGAAAGGGTCGAGGGTAAAGAAAAATCTTTCGATTACCTCGGGTAACTCCTAACCGAGGTAACTCTTGAAGGCGTAGAGGTGAAACGAGAATTTCTCGGCGTGTTTCTTGAAGATCTACTAGGGATTACGCGAGCGAGCAAGCTGGAGTACGATTGACTTAGTTCACGGGCGTGACACAGATGTCTAAAGCACCTTATAGAATGGCACCAAAAAGTATTACAAGGACTAAAGTCTCAACTTCAAAAATTGTTGGATATAGGCTTTATCAGGCCAAGTGTGTCATTTGTAAGGGTGCACAGTTCTTTTGTGAAATATAAGGATGGATCGATGAGAATGTACATTGACTATCGAAATTAAATCGATTGACGATAAAGAATAAGTACCCTCTTCCAAGAATTGAAGATTTGTTTGATCAACTAAGAGGATCAAAGGTTTTCTCTATGATTGACTTGAGATCCGGGTACCATCAATTGAAGATTACTGACTAGCGACATACCGAGAAAGCGACTTTTCGAACTCGTTATGGGCATTACGAGTTTGTGGTTATGCCTTCGGCAACGATGCACCGGCGATGTTCATGGACCTAATGAGCAGTGTTTCATGAATTCTTGGACAAGTTCATCATAATCTTCATCGATGACATTTTGGTATACTCACGAGAATCGTGAACAACATGAAGAACACCTCGAGAATAGTGTTGGAGATATTAAGAAATGAGAACTTGTATGCCGAATTCAAAAGTCTGAATTTTGGCTAGATCGAGTAAGTTTTCTTGGGCATAGTTCTGACCCGAGGAATTGAAGTCGACCCGACCAAAGTAGAAGTAATAGCAATTGGAGCACGGACCGACCAATCTTTGGAGAAGTCGTAGTTTTCTTAGAGTTATTTGGTTATTCAGAAGATTTATACAAGGTTTATCTAAAATTGCTAGATCGTTAACTCATTAACCAAGAAAGGAGTAAAGTTTCGGTGGGATGACAAATGTGAACAAAGTTTTCAAAAATTTAAGCGACGTTTAGTCTTTGTCCTATCTTGGCGATGCGAGAAGGATAGAAAGGATTTGTCATTTACGGTGATGCATCCAAACTAGGTTTTGGGATGTGTGTTTATCTGACATGGGAGAGTTATCGCTTTGTGCTTGAGACAACTAAAACCGTATGAACAAAATTATCCAGCATACGACCTAGAATTGGTTCTGGTGGTTCACACCTTAAAGATATGGCATCACTATACGTATGGTAGCAAGTGTGATATTTATCACGGACCATAAGAGTCTCAAGTATTTCTTCACCAGGAAGGAGTTAATTTGAGACAACAAAGATGGTTGGAGTTAGTGAAGGGCTATGACTATGCAATCTATTATCACCGAGGGTAAAGTTAACGTCGTGGGCGATGCATAAGCGGAAATACAATAGAGGCGGTTGGCGTCGATAATCACGATGCAGGAACAACTAGTAAGGGACTTGAGAGACTACAACTAGAAGTTTAGTACCATTGATTAAAGTTACTACCATAATAACATCCTTGATGATTAGACCTACTCTCGGAGATTGAATTAGAAGCAAGGATACTTTTTACAAAAGATCAAGGCCAAAGTTAGTGCGGATAAATGCAAGGATTTTAGTTTGAATACGGATGGTGCACTCTTGTTCACGGAAGATTATGTGTACCCAAAGATGAGAAATTGAGAAAAGAAATTTTTTGGAAGCTCACTTAACCCTTACATAGCACATCACGGAGGAGCGAAGATGTATCGTGACCTCAAGAGACACCTTTTGTGGAGAAACATGAAGAGAGGTATAGGGTTGTTTGTGGAAAAATGTTTAGTCTATTAACAAGTCAAAGCGAGAACATCAAAGGCCATCAAGGGCGTTGAATCTATTAGAAATACCGAGAATGGAAGTGGGAACACATAAACATGGACTTAGTAGTAGGTTTTCCAAACTTAGCAAGAGGTCACAATGCCATTTGGGTAATAGTGGACCAATTAACCAAGTCGGCCCATTTCTTACCGGTAAAGATGACTTTCAGCGGGGATCAATTAGCGCAACTATACCTTAGAGGTTGTCGGGGTTGTTGCGGAACCCCACTTATCAATAGTGTCGGATAAAGATCCAAGGTTTACATCAAAATTTTGGAAGAGTTTGCGAGACGACCTTAGACACCAAGCTTAATTTTAGTATTGCATATCATCCTCGAGACGGATGGGCGATGCGAGCGAACTATTCAAATTTTAGAAGACATGCTTGAACATATGTTTTGGACTTGGCGGCAGCAGGGGAGTCCCAATTGCCGTTAGTGGAGTTGCTTACAACATGACTTTTCAAGCTACGATAGGGATGGCTCCTTACGAGGCACTTTATGGCGGAAAATGTAGATCTCGATTACATTGGGATGAAGTTAGAAAAGAGAGTGTTAGGCCACGAAATCGTTGAGCGAGCAGTTCGGGGCTATCAATACAATAAGAGTTAGAATAAAATCTGCTTGGGACCAACAAAAAGCTATCACGAGATAAAGAAGGAAAATTTTAGAATTCATAGTTGGCGAAAAGGTTTTCCTCAAGGTTGCACCAATGAAAGGCGTTCTCCGTTTGATGAAAAGAAAGTTAAGACCTAGGTTCGCCGGACCTTTTGAAATACTTGAGAAAATTGGTAATGTAAACACCTTCTCGCTTTGCCTCGGATCTCTCAGCGGTGCATAATGTCTTCTATGTGTCTATGATTAGAAAATATGTTCATGACCACTGGTAGACTATTAGTAATTTCAAATGCAAAAGGATCTAACCTATGAGGAGACTCAATCTATATTTAGAGACGAGAAGGTTCATGTTTTGAGAAATCAAGAAGTGCCGTTAGTCAAAGTTCAATGGCGAAAGCATGGAGTGGATGTGGCCACTTGGGGAAAGAAGAAGAGATCAAAGCCAGTACCCATTCTTTGTTTCTATCATAAGGTAAATTTCAAGGGACGAAATTTTTATAAGGAGTAGATGATGTAACACCCAAAAATTTGGAATTTTATTTCATGCTAAGTAAAATTCTTAAATAATTGTGGCCATATGACCGTCAAAGTCCAAACGGGGTCCAATAATAATAAACAACAGAGTCCACTAGACAAAATATCCAGTGATTTTTGAGATTTAATTAATTAATTAATTAATTATATATATTTTCTAAAAAGGGAAGAATTGTAAGATATTTTAACATTATGGTATTTTTACCATATCAAAACCTTACCAAAATCCAAAAGGTAAGTGCTTGCAAGATGATAGAATAAACCCCAAAAATTCTCAATTTTTCCTTTCTCCCTTTCCCATCTCCCTAAATTTGGCCCCTCCTTTTGCCTCACCAAGAACGTCCCCTCCTCTCTAGTATACACACTTAAGCCATTTTACAAAGAAAGAAAAAGAAGAAGAAGGAGGAAAGAAGAAATATTTTTAAAGGTTTTTAATCTCTTTCAAGAAGCAAGGTAGGAATATTTTTATGCAAGTGGTTTAAATCCTTTATTTATTGTAATTATGTGTATGCTATGCTATATGATTTAATGTTTATGGCCATCACGATATGAATGTAGTTTGTTCCTTTGGAATGAACAAGATCGATGTTCATCCTACTTTGGATATAAATGAAGAATGTTTATGGTTTTAAATCCATTGGGATTAAACCTAAGAAAGAATTTTGTTGGTTTTAAATCCTTGAGGGTTAAACCTATGAAAGAATTTGGGGTTTTGACCCTTTGAGCTCACCGAAATATGAATGTTAGCATGATTTACTTACATTTAAATCACGGTATATAAATTGGGATTTGCATATTTATAAATGATGATATTCCTATTGAGTTTTCCACAAACTCACCATTCTCCCATTCTTAGATTGATTGTAGGGTTGGATGAAGGCTCGATGTGAAGGGATTGAGCCATGGGAAAAGAGATTTGATCGAGAAGGCGAATAAATGACAAATGCTTTATATTGTTATGATTTCTGAATTTTATATGTTATAAGATGATTTTGATATGATTGTTAATTTTTAATGTGGCATGAACTTGTTTAGAACTCTATGAAATGATATTTTTGAACTTGATTAATGTTAGAGGATGTTTAAAGGGTATAATGTTGACCGAGATGTAGCATCCGGAATTTCTAGTTTGCAAGTCTAGTTTCAAATGGACATCCTGAATGGTATAATTCAGGTTTTGGTATTAAATTTGGTGGGATTTTTGACCTATCAATTTCGGTCCTTTGAAACTTGGAATCACCTCGTTCGGATATCTACGTAGAGCAAGATATGCAAGTTTTGGTGATGATAGACAGTTCTACTCAGGAATCTGCCTTCCATGTTTTAGAAGTTGATTTGGAGACCTTACATATTTTATTAAATTCTGAATTTTGGATATGAGTTAATATATTATGTTATGTTTTGTCCCTAAAAATATTAGAATTTTTCAAGGCCTTTTGATAGGAAAAATTTGGGATTTAAAATGAGTTTGAAAGCTATCTAGCTTCTGTTTCTCGTATACTTTGATCCCCTTTTGATGGCCTTAACTATTTCCTAAAATTGTGAAATTTTAGTATGTATTAGAAGGATGAGTTATGATTATTTAGTTAAAACTTCATAAGCTTTTATTACCTCACAGGTTGCTCATTTTAGTGTATAAGAAATAAAGGCGATAAACTTATATTACAATTAGGTACACTAGAGGTTTAGACTTTCAATAAAAATCCTCAAAGGGTTGATAACCTCGATTTTAAAGCCCATATAGTTGATAAGTTCACATTTGTTAACTATTTGAATAATATCTAGAATTCGGAAATATTTTTAGTTTACTTTCGGGCTTTAAAAGATAAGAATAGGAGAGCCTTGCCGAAGCACTCGTGAGAGGTGGTTTGGGCGTCACATATTTTATCTTTAGTCTATCCACTCTAGATAGGGAGAAGTATTTGAGTGTGAATTTCTAGACCAAATCTATCACGTGATGATACTTCCTAAAGGTAATGGATCTAACCATTCTCAAGCTTTATCCTTGATTGTGTGTGGAAAAAGTCTCATCTGGCGTCTCTTTGTTAACATCTTGATATTTGAAGTTTCAAAAGTATCCCATAGAAGCCGATTGTTTGAGAAAAATTAATCGCATACGGTCTTAGCGAAAGTTTTCGAGTCCAAAAGGTGGGTAGATTATGTTGGACCCGATTCCCAACAATAGAAGGCATCATGTACTCACCCATAAGAATGTCTCGTTCATTAATTTTAAATGGTCGCGCCATAGGTGCGAGAATATTTCCATATCTGTAGGTGGTGGGTCGAGGAGATGCAGTTGTTGTCACCCATTGTGTCTTTTTCTGTTTTCTCTTTTCTTGTTGTTCAAGTTGTCGTTGGTGAAAACTTCATTGGATTTCTAGATCGAAATCAAATAGATCAAGATCTTTTCGAGCGGCACATACTACGATCAACACACGAAACAATGAAAAATAGTCGAAATTCAGCGTTTACATAAAGAGTTAGAATAAAAATAAAAATATTTGTTAAAACTAAATTATCAATTAACGTAATAATCAATAAAACTAGTCCGACAATGGCGGTAAAAATTTGTTGTTGATTTTAGTCTACATAAGTGGACGGATCATTAAATTTGAGCAGACATGCATTTAATCTAGCGATCATCAGGAAAGATTTCATAAAGCATAATAGTAATCTCTATCTATTATTGGAGCCTAGGTTATTTATTACCATGTGCTCATCTAAATTGAATCTCTCAAAAGTAATCTAGACCATAAAAATGTTTCAATGGCGATCAAACATCAAAATGAAAATAATGAACAATAAATAATCAACATGGAATCAATAAATTTACGAAAATGAATAACTTCTAATTAATAAAAAAACGTGAGCTTTTATCGTTCATTCTAGATATAAAAGATCTAGTTGGACATGATTCCTATGAATATAGCAATAATAATGAAAGAATTCATGATCCGAAAGTAAAGAAGAAGAGTAGATACAACCCTTAATCTTGAATTAATCCAAAAATCCGATTGCACCGTGATGAATGTTGTCTATGAATTCTTCTTTTCTTGCTCTTGATCTCTATATCTCTTCAATTGTGTAACCCCTCAAAAGACCTAAAAGAGGTCTCTTTAAAGTCCTTGGAAAGTCTTGAAAGTTGTCTCTTAAAGAGGCCTAATCTCACTTAACTTTAGAAAACCACTTTTCGCGATATTTTTTCGTGTAAAGTCGCACCTAGGTTGCACAATGCATTTGCTACCTAGGTATGACCTCTAATAAGTTTTTTCACAATCGTACCTAGGTCATACAATGCATTGTGCTGCCTAGGTGTGACCTCTAGTGAGTTTACACAATTGCACCTAGGTCGCATGCGGTGCTTTGTGCTACCTAGATGTGACTTTTCAAAAACTTACAATATGGTCCTTGATTTGGCTTTTGATGTACAGTTTTGGTATTTTCTTCCTTAAATCTTCTCAATTCAATCCAAAAGCTTCCAAATGCATTCTAATTGGTCATCTTCCTTCTAAAGCCTTTCAAAGTAGTCTTCAAATATTTGACAATATGCAAATGAGTCCACTGAACTTTTCAAATCGAATATTTGACAAGTTGCTCTCGAAACTTTTGAATTCACTATAGTTGCTTTCTAATAGCTTCAACTTATGTATGTGCCATCCGATTAAGCATCAATTAAGCCTCAAACACTTCTTTTTCGCTCCAAACTTATCAAATTGGGTTTTTGTATGTGCGTACACAATAATTGAACTCATTTAAATAGAAGCGTGCTCATATAGTGAATATGTACTAAGTTTGCAACCATAAATAAGCGTGCAAAATACACTTATCATTTAACATTCTTCCACTTGGCCCATATGACAATATGCCTTTATGATTTAATAATATATTACCTTTATACGGCGCATTCGTATGGTAATCATCAAAATCACCAAAATTGAGTAAACTACTGTCTGAGTCAAAGCGTTGTGTATCATTAGATCGATGAAGTTTCTTCTATGTACGCATTATTAGTGACTTACTCAACTTTGTCTCTAAGTGATAAGTATATGTAATAGTCTGTAATGTCTTTGTCAAATACTATTCTAAGTGTCATCATTATCCAATCTCATACATGTACATATATATTGGTAAATAGGAAATAAATCAAAAAATTTCAATTATCATTTATGAGCTCGGAATGCCAATGAACCATCATAAGAAAAAATTAACTACTACTACCAAGATTCATGTTGTTCTCATGTCCATTAATAACCTTTGGTGGTATCCCTTTAGTAATGAATCCATAGTCATAAGTTGGTGCTTGTTTGTTCATTTGACATTCTTTGTTTACGAACTCACATCTTAATAACAAAGTATTTTCTTGTCATAATTTAGCACCTTTAGAATACTTGTCATTCTTGGAGAAAATGACAATTGAAGAATCACAATAATTTTAGTGACTTAGCATAAGAGTCGACAACTCCAAGTCCTGAAATAAAACTCTGCAACCATAATGTTTATCTGTAGTCTCAAAGCTTGCTACAATTTCAATGTCCATAATGGATGAAGTAATGACATACTATTATCCACTTTTACAAAGATTATTTCTTCACATAATATGAATAAATAGCAAAATGTGGATAATCTATTGTCAAACCATACAACATAATGAACTTAATATAATATAAGTTTGAGTACATATTAAGCTTCCTATAATAGATTCATATATAATGTTTCTCTATCGTTTTCACTTAATTGCATGATACTATATTTATCCTCTATCTTTAATGGGACAAATCGAGATCACTACTAGCAAGCAAAATATCAAACTATAGAAGAAAAATAATTTCCTCTCAACGACCTTGAGATATATACAGATGAGCGGTGTTTTCTTTAAATCAAAGGAAGTTATACTATCATCGAAATTAAGATATCCTTATTTGGAAGATTGTTTAAGTCTCTATACTTGTTTCTCAAGTTTACATAAGTTTACATACTATGTGGTCCTTTCCTTTATCTGAGAAGCCCTTAGGCTGGTCCATATAAATTTCTTTATCTAAACTCTCATTTTAAAAAACTATTTTCATATCTATTTGATTTAGTTCCAAATCAAAATGTGCTACTAAGCGCTATAATGATTCTAAATGAGTCTTTATTTGAAAATGAGAGAGATCCTCTTTATAATCAATTCATTCCTATTGAGTAAAACTTTTTGCAACAAGTTTAGCTTTATATCGTTAAATATTGTCATTAGAGTCACATTTAGTCTTAAAGACCCATTTACAACTCCTTTCCATCATTAAGGCAATTCAACGATGTTCTAGACTTTATCTAGTTCCACATATTTTAATTCTTCTTTCATGGTATTAATTCATTTCAAAGAATCATTTCATGTAAACGAAATCGTCTATAATTTGATTATTGTAGATGTACCAGATAATCATTAGGAATAGCTTATCTTATTTTCATTTGGAATTTTCTTAATGCTATTCATTGTGATTGTTCTATCAAGGTTTGTGATTTCTTCATTGAGTAGTTGATCACCATTGTTGGGTCGTTCAACAGCGATATTTTAGGAACAACAATTTTAGAAGTTTTAGGTAAATAAATCTCTACCTTGACTTCTTGATATCCACATTTCGTGGTTCCACACTCTCACTAATATCACAATTCTTAATGAACCAAACATTTCCGATTTCAACAATTATTGAATTATGGTTAGAAGAATAAAACTTATACCCTTTGGATTTGTTCAGAGTAACAAATAAAGTAATCATTGATCATTTTAAAATCCAATTTCATTCATGTGAATTATAAATCACTGCTTCCGCTTGGAATTTCCAAACATGAGGGTAACTTAAACTAGGTTTCCTTTCTTTTCACAATCTAAAATATATCTTTAGAACTATCTTACTAGGAACTCGAGTTCAATATGTAGTTGGCGATTTTTAAAACATACATCCACAACAATAAGGGTAAAGATGAATTACTTAATATACTAATAACCATGTCCATGTGAGAATACAATTATGCCTTCGACTACTCAATTTTTTGCTGTGGCATGTTTGGCATAGTGTATTGACGAGTTTAGCAAATGGACTTAAGTATTACTTTCCATAATGATTTTCACATTTCTATCTAGTTGCCTTTTTACCTCATTGATACACACCTCAAGCGTGTCAATCACATGATATTAATCATGCAACACATATAAATAACAATACATGAAAATCATCAATTAAGGTGAAAAAATATTTTTGTCCACCAAGTTTTTGGTATATTAAAAAGGACCAAAAATATCAGTGTCTTTAAGATTTTGGTTGAAGAGAATTCCTACATTATGTTGGAAACATAAATGGTAGTTCCATAATTTATCCACCAGGTATTATAAGGAACTCCAATTAAGTATAGTTCAAACATTTAAAAGCACTAGCTTACCATTATTTTTGAACAATGCCTTACATTTATGGCAATCTTTCAAATAGTGTCCATATGTTTTTAAAAAGTGACACTTACCATTATTACGTTTCTTATTTTGAGTTTCAATAATTTTAAGAGGCTCATTCTTTATCTTGAGTGGTAATTTCTTTCTTTTGTCTTTAGCCAAGTTTATTTTCAACTTCTTGAGTGATGAAGTTAACATAATTAATTCCTTGCCGCTTAAGTCCTATCTCATCTTAAGCATGTTAGTCAATTCACTTACATTCCACTTATTCCTTATAGTGTTATAGTAAATTTATAATGATATGTCTTGAGAAGGAAAATAGTTCGAGAATGAACCAAAAATGAATGATCAACTTTCATCTTTAAGGTTTCCAACTTTACTTTTATATTAGTCAACTCTAGGACATATTCATAAATGCTATGTATACCATCAAATTTTATGGTGGTAAAGTTAGCCATAAAGCAAGAGACTTGTCAGCAGATTCGGATTATAGACACTCTAAATATTCTTTTCATTTATAGAAGGGTTATCTTAATATTGCTTGCTAATTCTTGACAAGGGGACTAGGAAGATAGATAAGGGTGGATTCTTGGGTCGTATCTCAAAATTTAACTATTCGATGTTTTCCAAACTTTATTAAAAATATTGTCCTCTTTATTACTTCTATCAATAATAGCAATAAGTTTCCCAGATAGCAAGTCTAGATCAAAATCTAAAATACCTAAGGGAAATGAGACTTGCAATTTTCAGGTTAATATGTACTCAAACTTTTTTCATATTAGATTCATTGTGTTGGATGGTTTGTGAGTACATTACCCACATTTGGCTATTTATTCCTATTATGTGAAGGAATAGCCTTTTGTAAAAGTGGATAATGATCATCATTACTTCATCTATTATGGATGTTGAATTTGTAGCATGCTTTGAGACTACAAATAAGCATTATGGTTGCGAAATTTTATTTCGGGACTTGGAGTTGTTGACTCTACTAAGTTACTGAACTTTATTACGATTACGCAATTGTCATTTTCTCCAAGAACGATAATTATTCTAAAGGTGCTAAATTATGAAAGTAAAATACTTTGTCATTAAGATGTGAATTCAGAAACAAAGAATGTCAAATGAACAAACAAGCACCAACTTATGACTATAGATCCATTACTAAAGGGCTACCACCAAAGATTATTAATGGACATGACAACAGCATGAATCTTGGTAGTAGTGGTTAATGTTTTTCTTATAATTGTTCATCAACATTCTGAGCTCATAAATGATAATTGAAATATTTTTTATTTATTTCATGTTTACCAATATTTATGTACATGTATGAGATTGGATAATGATGACAACATGAATAGTCTTTGACAAAGACATCACGGGATCATCATATATACTTCTCACTCTTACACCAATTGATCAATTGATATAGAAGCGCTATGACTTGTATTAGTAGTTTAATCAAATTTGGTGATTATGATGATTACCATCTGAATGCGCTCATAGTGGTAATATATATTTTAAATCATAAAGGCACATTGTCATATGGGCCGAGTGGGAGAATGTTAGACTTTATGTGGCCCACATGATAAGTTATTAGATTTGATAATATGTCTTATGGATATATCTAATTAATTAATTAATTAGATAATTTTGTGGAGAAGTTGATTTCTATTAAAAACTCTATTTTGATAGGAAATACAATTCTGATCTAACTAAAAATTGGTCCTCCCTCTACCTATAAAAGGACATGTTATTCTATCAATTTATTCATGCCACTATGTGAGAGGTAAGAGAGAAATATAATTTCCATACAATTAAACTACATATATTAAAGTGTATTTAGAGATTGGAGATTAGAGATATGCAATTAAAGCGTTTTGAGATTCAAGAGATTTTAGATACATAATTAAAGACCATTTGCTATGGATCAAAGATACGTTCTTGTTACTCCGTATTTGTCTGTGAAAATCATGAAATTTAAGATCTTAGAATTTATGTTTATGTTATTTTCTATGTAAATTGAACAAATAAAACTAACATACATGATATATATATATATATATATATATATATATATATATATATATATATATATATATATATATATATATATATATATATATATATATTATATTAAATGATATGCTAAGGAATTTGTACCATTATTTGTTGTGTTGTGCATTGATGTATGGATAAAAATATTCTTTGTATCAACAATTAATTGTGTCGCATTCAATTCGTTTTCTAAAAATGCATGTAATATTACATTCCACTATTTGTTGCAAAAATTTTAATTGTTAATTTACATTAAGTTGCTTTGGCTACTTATTCGATGTTTATATTTATCGGACACATAATATAGCATTCGTTGTTACATATTTGCCAATTGATTTCACGATACATCTATTTGAATGAAAAAATAGATTAACTGTTACAAAATCAGCAAATAATTTAGTCGCGTTCAATATCTGGATGTTAAATGTGAGTTTGCTTATTTACATTAGTTGCATTGGATTTTATATTTCAATTTTCTTTTGATGGTAATGTTAAATGTCACACATTTCGATGGGATGTTACACTTCAATTTCCTTTTAAGTGGTAATGTTCAATGTTAAATATTATGATTGGCTATTACATTTTAATTTTTGTTACATTCTCTTCCATATCGATATATGTTATTGTATCCATACTTACCTTATTTCCGTTTCATGTTACAAAATATATATTGTATTATATACCATTCCTTCTGATTATTATTCCCCATGTGTATACTTTATTATCCAGTTCAATTTTTTAATATGTTATAGTGTTAGCTTGACTGATTATTTGCAATTCACATTTATTTGTAGGTATGGTGACTATAAAGAAAGATACCATAAATGTTTGCAGATGAAATTTAAAAAGAAAGATACCATAAATGTTGGAATTCCAGATTAACTCTACTTTTAAAGATTGTTTTGCTCATTTTGTGCGAGAATTAAGGATGATTTTGTAAATAGTTGTTAATATTTATAGTAGTCGTTTTTGCTTCATTTATTAAAATAATATATTTCAGACAGTATTTTTGATAATAAATGAATAAGTTTGTAACAATATAATTATTTTACAAAGTGTTAGTGGTTGGTGTAATTTCCACTTATTTCCACCCCTTTTTGTTGAAATTTCAAATTGAAGGAACATGTATCTAGATGTTAAATTTCCTATTTCTCTTTGTTCTATCCTTTTTTAATTCATATCGTAATAGAAGTATCAATTTAATATCAAAAGACTACTTTTCAACTCCTTTATATTGAAATTTAATAAAAAAAAGGCTTTTGTGCCCATAATTGTTAAACAAGTAGCAAAAGTGTCATCAAATAGACAAACTGTCGTCTATCTTGCCTTCCTTCATACCATACGGTGCACTCTCGTCACTCCCAGGCTATTGAAACAACATGTCGTGATATAGGATCCCTTGTGTTGGTAGTATTTCATAGAGCTAACCAGAAATAAAGCAAATCTAGAAGTAGTTTCTTTGAACCAAATAGGTCGTGCCCAAAGAATCTTAGAGAGTTTAGTCCAAATGGAAATGCATACACAGGGACATGGGTAGTAAATAGAAAAGAAAAATTCTAGTTTTGTCTTCGCCGAGCTTCGATAGTTGACACATTAACCATCGTGAACACTGGACAAATCTCGACAAAATGAAAAAAAAAAAAATAACGAAAGCACAAGCCTATCCTCTAGGCACCATAAGAAAGAATAAATATTAACAAGAAATAGCAAATTTTTTTGTTTTAAATTTACCATTTTACTTTTATAACTAAAAACATTAACAAAAACTAATAATGTGTCACAATTGAAACATAGCAATCTAATACCAACCTTAGAACTCCCAAAACATAGATAATTAACAAATACAACTCCATACTAATGGTTCACAACCACCATCAATTGGACATCACAATATGCTAACTACAACACAAACCATTTCATTAACTTTCACTCAAAGTACCCTAAAATCTTCAATCAAGCACCTCGAAATGAAAACTAGGAGCAAAAACAGCTCAATACATTTTGTAGGGTTAAGTCGAAACATCAAAACATCAATGAGTCTACAAGCATCCCTCATTAGTGATGCTACCAAAATGAAAAATTGCAAAATTCGCACCTAAAGAGCATCCGCCAACACCATCGATGGTCGGGTAACACCTTACCACTACTCAATTGTAAAATTCTACGGGTTGATTAGTACCCTACTTGGCCACGACAACCTCATGAGACGGGTAGAACTTAATAACTTCAAATTAATCATTTGAATCGTAATGCAAAGTGAAAGTTTTAAAACCTAGATTAATTAAATTAAAAATAATTTTAATCTTAATTAAATAAGCAATGGGCGGAGCGTAGTCAGAACTGGCGTGTTGTATTGAACTGTAGTTTTGACACGTATTGGCAGATCAACGCTATATTCGTTTACCTAATTTATTTAGAGCAGAATTTTAAGAATTAAATATGAACACAAGATGTGATGTGGTAAACCCCAAAGGGAAACATCCACGGGTCCCCATGCCATGGATAAAAACAATCCACTAATAATCTTGATTAAAAATACAATAGTATCTAGTTTTTGTAATTTCGCAAAATTAACAAAATAACAATAAAAAGAATACAATGCACTCCATTTGATACTTCTTCTTTTGACTTGTTGATGAAGTGGAATCAAATTCATCAGTCATGACTATATTACCATTTCTCTATTGTACTTGACCGCAACTACCACTTGGATTAAAAACCCCCGTTCTTGACTTCACGCCAAGTAGATTAAGCAAGATATGGAATTGTTCCTTGAGCACCAATTTGTTTTTGATTCATCAATAAGTTTGAAGAAAACCTTTTTACTCTGAAACTAAATCAATGAAGCATCGAGTCTTGTTCCTTCTAAAAATCGGTGGCTATAGAGCTTATAGAACAAGAGCACAAAAAATATTTTTCGAAGCTTAATTTCCTTATTGATTTGTACTCTTACTTATAGGTAAAGTAGTAATCAAATTAGGAATTATTTCTTACCTAAAAATCTACAATAAGAATGGTAAGACAATTTGTAGGAAAGAATATTAAAAAGATATTCTATATTTGTATAATAAAGGTATTTAGGAAACTCAATATTATCTTTAAATATTTCCTTCCTAAACAAATCTAAGAGAATAAGAAAAGATCATTTAACCTACAAGTGAGATGTTCCTGAAATTCACGTGATCAGGTTGTTTTATATAATTAAATAGAATAAAATTGCAGCCCACTGTTCTGGAAAATAATCTGCTTACTATCCCATTCAGTCAGAACTGATATTAACATGACCAATCAGAATGTAAATGCTAACATCCTATTTTGTCATAAAAAATCAGAAATATTAATTAAGTGAACCAATATAAAACGATGAAAAAATATTATGACACATATTTTTCTAACAATCTCCTCCTTTGGCGTTGCTTAATTAAAAAACATAACTATCGATTTTTTAATATATGTGTGGTGTGTGGTGTGTGGTGTGGCTTGTGAACAATTAAAGAAAACATGAGCATCATCATATAAGGATTATTGCTCTCCCTTAGTGTGTAAACCAAAAATTCATTCAAAGAAATTAAGTTCACAGATCATATGAGTAAACAACTTTACGAACACCACACACATTAGACACAAAGTTAATATTGCTCCTCCTTAGCAAAGTACTATCAAAGTTTAACAATCAAATTTTAACGTATACCACCACAAACTTAAAAATACTAATACTACTTCTCATTTTTGTAATAAAACAGCCAAAGAAAAGAGCAGAGAGGGATAGAAACAGAAGCAAAGTAGAGTGTAATAGTTAATACAATTATCCATGATTAGTCAGAACAAAAAACAGTCACTTCTAGGAGGGTCTGGACTTCTTTGATCCGAACGAGGCGGTATTCCGTCTCTCTTGCAGTATGAGTATGGGATGGAGGCGGTTGGCATATAAGCATCGGTGGA
This sequence comes from Forsythia suspensa, assembly GCA_023638005.1. NCBI lineage: Eukaryota > Viridiplantae > Streptophyta > Magnoliopsida > Lamiales > Oleaceae > Forsythia > Forsythia suspensa. The sequence goes on from CM042670.1 coordinate 641,973, forward strand.
GGAGAAGTTGGCTAACCTTTGGATCGGTGCGAGAATCTCCACCTAACCTTCATAGTGTGCGAGAGAATTCGAGGTGACTATGAGGTGTCTGAGACTTGATATGTTCATCTCCCGGATATTCAATTTTAGTCAAGTCGCTATGCATAAAATCAAAATCATCGAGAAAAACTTTTGGTTAAGGTAAAAGTTGTTCTACCTAAGTTTTGACTAGCCCGGTCAGTCTTGATTGCATCAAACACAATGTTGCTCCAAAGAAGATAGAACATTCTTTGGAACCTTGGGAGTGGAATGTGGTGTTCCACCCAAATTTGTAAACTCATGGATGCCTAATGCACGAATATCTTCAGAGAACCTGCCTGAATCCATTGGAGGCACTCCTTGGTGAGCAAGAAAGTGATGGATGAGAGCTGGATATGCTAGTCTGTACTTCTTGGCCCTTCTTGGCCTTTCTTGGCCTTTCGTAAACAATTCTGTCAAAATCATTTTGACCTAATCAACGGTCAACCTCATCCCCAACTTGTATAGCATAACAACCATGTCCCCTAAAATATCTGATCTATGAGTCAATGGGTCAATATTGTTGATTAAGATCCGGTGGAGAACTTTGTATTTGTGTAAAAGCTTGGCGGTCGGTTTGCTAGTTTACGGCCGTAGAGGCAGGTCATCTCCTAGGCAATACTGTCCTTAGTCAATTCATCATCACTCGTAACATCCACGACATCCAACCCAAGCCAGTCCCTTAGGCAATTAGGACTAAAAGTAACATGTCTTCATCTAACATATACTTGCCACCTAAATTCATTGCCAGCCTTGCCCAAATTATTGGGAACATTTACCATAAATTCCTTGACAAGAGTCTCATTGAACGGACTAGAAAGACTTAATAGATTATGCAGTTTATGAAAATCAGCAATTTCAACCAAATCAAATGAACAAAATTCATGAATTTCCACATTGTACTCAACGATGAACTTGGGATATGAGGTAAACGAAAGAAACGGGCTATCGGTAGCCTCGGACAAAAAATAGTAATTTAGAGGGTTAATAGAGTGTCTACCTCTAGTTATGGTTTCATGCCTGAACATCTGTGAGTGCAGCTGGGTGTGGCGGTAATATCTGAGCACTTCCTATGATAATTCGGTCAAACCAAGAATTTCATGGTCAACAATCTCAAGCCAATATATATATATATATATAAAAGCTGCACATAGAAAAGTCAGGCAGTGGAGATATGTATATTAATCCTTCATTATCTTTTAGATATCATTTCATATCTCTTGACAAAAGAATCAGCAATGACCATTAGTTTCTTTCTCTCTTCATTACTTACATTAAATCGGTATAATGAAATTGGAATTCAAGGAAAAAAAAATTGGAAAGTGGAAGAAAATGTCTGAAATCTTAAGTTTGAAGAATTTAATTTCCGGCTTTGGCTACGATCACGAGGTAAGAAGAGAAACTTGATTTTAAGAATTAGTTTAATTATGTGTTTATAGTGGGTTAAGAATTAGCTTGGTTCAATTCCTTGCTTGAATTATTGGAATTTCAAGAAGGAAAATTATAAGTGAGTTTTGATTTGGAAAATCCTATTGTTATCTCGAGGAAGTGACTCGAGATATCGAGCAGGTTTATCGGCCGAGTTAATCTTGATGAGATATCTACGTGAGTGGAAAAATATATTTTAGAAAATTTAGATTTCAATTATAAGATATTGTATCACTAAATGTTAAATTATGTGATTTCTTATAATTGTTTATTGAATATGTTATCTTGTGAATTCTAAAGATTGTGAAATTGCTTATTATGAAATTAAACGCGAGTTGAGATAACATTTAAATTCATAAAGGTACCCGGTAAATTTATTGATTATTCTAGTATACTGAGGGGTCTTGGCCGTGTATTAGTACACTGAGGGGTCTTGGCCGTGTATCATATACACTGAGGGGTCTTGGTAGTGTATCATATACCTTTGAGGGGTCTTGGCCGTATACTAGAAAGCTTAGCCATTTGAGGTAGTGCGTGCAGCGTCTTTGAGATTATATAAAATGGGTACATTTTGATGAGATTTTCCATTATACTGTGATATGAGGATATAATAAAGTGATGATATATATTTTAGCTGATGAATATTCTACGATCATGAGCTGATATTACTTGTTGAAATTAATGTGATGTAAATGTTGATTTAGATGTGGGCTCATTTACGTTATGAGAAGTTATATTGTGAATTGTTAAGTGACGTGGGCTCATTTTCGATAATATCTATAAATGAAAAGGGTATAATTATTTTCAGAAATCTCCACTCACTGAGCCTATCAACTCATATATTTTCTATCAATGATTTTTCTTATCAGGTAGTGGTTGAGTTCTGGACAGTTTTTAGATATAAAGCTTTTGAGTTCGAGGTTGGAGCCACACAACAGAGTTAGTTAGTATGACTCACTTTATAGAGGATGTAGTCATTGTTTTGGGACGCATGTTCATTTTTTGATATCATTTTGCATCACATGTAAATAGTTAGGTGGGCTCACAATATATTTGTGTATCTATATGTACAGTTTATATTAATTAAATAGTAAAAGTTTTATGATTCGGCTAGTCTCTATTGTGTTGTTTTGTTATGGGTATTGGATGGGTAAATGGTCCCATTTAGTTATGAATCAGTTTGTCGAGATATGTGGTATTTTATTTCAGGTTGGTTAGTTCAAATTACAGGGGAGATAATGCCAAAATTTTCTTAAAAATAAGAAATAATGAGTCCAACTTATGGTTGGTATTCACCATCGGCGCACGTCACATCTCGGGTATATAAGATATTGCTCGGGATGGGTCGTGTCAGATTGGTATCAGAGCATGGTTCAGAGTTTATAGGTTTGCTTGCATAACACACACATTCTGATATTTAGCATATCATGTATCCATGTAGGTGAGTCATGCGTCGTGGTGGTAGAACTCATAGCTCAAGATATTTTGCCCCAAGCTCATATTGCTCTTGATAGAGATAATCTTGAGAGGATGAAATAATGGGCAGCGTCGGTCCATCAACCATCGAGCACCGATTACCTTTACACATAGATCGGGGACAAAATGTAGTTGGAAATGAACCTATCACTCTTGAAGGGTGACTCTGCGGTGGTTGCTGGCTCTGCGGAGTAAAAATCTGATTCGATATTGAAAGGACAACAAAATTAGGAGCAAAAGTTTTATAGGTACATCGATCCTGCGCAGTTGCGAAGCTTTGGATGGTTAAAATAGAAAGGGTGTTTGATGTTATGGGATGCCCGGATGATAGGAAGCTTCGTTTGGCTACTTTTTGTTAGAAGAAGGGGCATTTGATTGGTGGCGATCGGTACATAGTACTTATCTAGACCATACGTGATCACTTGGGAAAATTTTAAGCAAGCATTCTATGTAATGTACCATCCTTGGGTCTACAAGGATGCTAAACAAAGCGAGTTCTTGAACTTAGTATGGGTTCGATGGTTATTCTTTGAGTATCATAAGAAATATATTGAACTTTCAAAATATGCACAAGTCATGATTGGAATTAAAATTGACAAATGCAGACGTTTTGAAGGTAGGTTGAGAGAAGAAATTAGATCGGTGGTGGCGAGTTGCGAGGTTATGAAGATTTTGGTAAATTGGTAGAAGCGACCTTGAGAGTAGAGAAAAGTACTTCAAAGCGACACAGTGGTAGAGAGCAAATGAAATTCAAAGGTAGTGGCAGTCAAATATGGACAAGAACTTTTCGTGATAGACCACCTCAGATAGAGAGTAGAGGATTTTGGCCGGGAGTTTCCAACTCGGGTAATTTCAAGACTAGATTTCGAGGAGGTCAAACTTCAAGATTTAGTCAAAATGCGATTACAATGACCCGGTGGGTAGTCATACTCGGTCGAGTTTTCTCGGGGACCGGTGTGTCGAGGCATGGTGATAGTTCAAAAATGCTAAATTTTCCCAATGCCAAGCTGTGTGGAAAATTTCACTTGGGTGAGTGTTTGAAGTTCGAGGGGTTTGGTGTACATTATCATTGTGGCCAAGCGGGCATATCTGAAGAAATTGCCCAGTTCTAGTACTGAGGAGAGTGGCATATCACAATGGATATTTTCTCAGCAAAGTGTGGGTAATACAAGACAGGATCAGATCCAATGAGATGCTTTGACTAATAAAGCAGGCACAAATAGTGGAGTTCAGTCCAATATAGCAAGTAGTAGTAGGATAAAACTGAAAGGCCAGGTAGGACATCCAAAGAATTAGGCAAGAGTTTTTGCTATGACACAGCAGGCAGCAGAAGAGTCACCAGATGTAATTATGGGTATGTCATCTATTTTTGATAGAGATGCTCGTATTTTAATTGATCCTGGATCTACACACTCTTTTATTTCAATTGCAGTTGCCATATATGCGAATCAAGAGCTAGAACCTTTGGATAGTTGTTTGGTAGTGGGAACACGGTGGGAGAATCTCTTTTAGCTAAGAATGTATATCGAGATTGTGGGATCAAGGTGAATGATCAGGGAGCTCAAGGAAAATTTAATACCTCTTGCTATTCATGATTTTGGCGTTATCTTGGGCATGGACTTTTTAGGCGCAAATCGTGCTTCATTGATTGTTTTCGTAAAGAGGTTGTATTTAGGCGATCGGGACAACACGAAGTTATATTTAGTGGACGACGTAGAATCTTGCCATCTTGTATGATATCCGCTATTGACGCTAGAAGATTACTCAAGAATTGTTGTTTTGCATATTTAGCTCATGTAATTGATACAGAAGTTAGTAAGATAAAACTCGAAGACATCCCAGTTGTCCGAGACTTTCCTGATGTATTTCCAGAAGAATTACCAGGTCTATCCCCAGACATAGAACTTGAGTTTACTATTAACCTAATTCCAGGAACTGCACCTATTTCACAAGCACCATATAGAATGGCTCCATCGAATTGAAAGAGTTAAAAAATGCGATTACAAGAATTGGTAGACAAAAGTTTTATCAAACCTAGTGTGTGTTTAGTGGGGAGCACCAATTTTTTTTGTGAAAAAGAAAGACGGCACCATGCGATTGTGCATTGACTACAGACAGTTGAATAAAGTGACAATCCGTAATAAATATCCTTTGCCATGTATTGATGATCTATTTGATCAGCTTCGGGGTGCTACATTATTTTCAAAGATCGATTTGCGTTCAAGATATCATCATCTAAAAATCAGAGATGGGGATGTACCAAAAACTTCCTTTAGAACACGGTATGGCCATTACGAGTTTCTTGTAATGATGTTTGGGTTAACCAATGCCCCAGCAGCATTTATGGATCTAATGAACAGAGTGTTTCATCCGTATCTTGATAGATTTGTGATTGTATTTATTGATGATATACTGGTATATTCTTGAAATCAGGAAGAGCATACCGAACATCTTGGGATCATATTACACGTCTTGCGAGATAGACAATTATATGTTAAATTCAGTAAATGTGAGTTTTGGCTCGACAAAGTGATATTTTTAGGGCATGTTATATCAGCGGAAGGAATTTATGTAGATCCACATAAAACTGAAGCAGTGGTAAAATGGGAAAAACCTACTAATGTGACAGAAGTACGTAGTTTTCTTGGCTTAGCAGGATACTATAGTCGTTTTGTTGAAGGCTTTTCCAAAATTGCTCTTTCTTTGACTAGTTTGACTAGAAAGAATGTTAAATTTGTGTGGACTGAAGAATGTGAAAAGAGTTTCCAAGAATTAAAACATCGATTAGTTCTTGCTGATGCTTACTCTTCCATCTCCGGTGAAGAATTTGTGATTCTGATGATGCTTCACGTCAAGGTTTATGTTGTGTTTTGATGCGAGAATGGAAAGGTCATAGCCTATGCCTCGAGAGGCAGTTAAAAAACATGAGTGAATTATCCTACACATGATCTAGAGTGGCATGATTGTTCTAGCATTGAAAATTTGGAGACATTATACGTATGGTGAGAGGTGTCGATTTTCTGAGACCATAAAAGCTTAAAGTATATCTTTGATCGAAAGAGTTGAATCGAGAGCGAGAGGAGATGGTTGGAGCTAATAAAAGATTATGACTGCGAGAATCGAATATCATCCAGGGAAAGGCCAATGTAGTTCTTGATGTTCTCGATGAGAAAGGCGTCTACCTCTACAAATCAAACTAATGCAATTTGCTATTCCTTGTTCGGTGAATTCAAAGTTTGGAATGCTCAACTATCGGTGACTAGTTTGGGAGCATTATCTACTAAATTTCAAGTGAGACCTACTTTGATTGACAAAGTTAGAGAAGCTCAGACTCAAGATCCGATATTGAGTAAACTGAAAGAAGAAGTTAGTAACGGTAAACACGCAGATTATACTATTCGAGATGAATGAGCTTTGGTTATAGGAAATAGACTATGTGTTCGGATGACTCAAAGTTAAAGAAAGAAATTCTAGAAGAGGCACATAGTTAAGCTTATGCAATGCATCCAGGTAGTACTAAAATGTATCGTATACCTAAAGAACATTATTGGTGGCACGGAATGAAAAGAGAAATAGTTGAGTTTGTATCCAGATGTCTTATTTGCCAACAAGTGAAACGGATCGTCGGAGAACAATTTGGACTCTTACGGACATTGTCTATTCACGAGTGGAAATGGGAGCACATCACTATGGATTTCTTATTTGGGCTTCCTCGTACTCGAGAATGGTCATGATGGTATATGGATCGTGGTAGCAGTTGACAAAAAGCGCTAGATTTTTGTCGATTAAAGTTACATATTCATTGGATAAATTGGCAAAAATATATGTGGATGAGGTAATCGGTTTATATGGAGCACTGTGTCTATTGTCTTAGATAGAGATTCGCGTTTCACTTCTAAATTCAGCCTAGTTCTACAGAAAGCCATGGGTACTAAACTACATTTTAGTCTGACTTTTCACCCAGCAGACGGATGGCCAATCGAAAGGACTATCTGAGACTTTAGAAGACATATTACGAACTGCGTTCTTGATTTAAAGGGAATTGGGATACTCATCTATCCTTAATGGAATTCGCATATAATAATGATTATCATTCTAGTATAGAAATGGCTCCTTTTGAAGTACTATATGGTAGAAAGTGCAGAACTCCGGTTTGTTGGGATGAGGTTGGTGAAAGAAAAGCGTTGGGCCACGAACTTGTTCAAATTATCTGGCGACAAAGTGAAACTAATCAAAGAAAAACTAAAGACGGCTCAAGACAGACAGAAAAATTACGCAGACAAACGTAGAAGAAATCTTGAATTTGAAGTTGGAGATAAAGTTTTCCTACGATTATCTCCGTGAAAAGGTGTTCTCAGATTTGGTAGAAAAGGAAAATTGAGTCCACGATATATCGGCCCATATGAGATTATTGAGCGTATTGGCCCAGTTGCTTATCGTTTAGCCTTGCCAACTGAGTTATCTAGAATTCATGATGTGTTTCATGTTTCTATGCTGCGTAAATATATTCCTGATCCGTCTCATGTGTTGGAATCGCAACCAGTTGAATTGAAAGAGAATCTTACATATGAAGAAAAGCCACTTGGAATATTGGATAGGAAAGAACAAGTACTACGGAGTAAAACTATAGCAATCGTAAAAGTGTTATGGAGAAATCACGCAATAGAAGAGGCTACGTGGGAAAATGAAGATCAAATGTGTTCACAGTATCCGCAACACTTTAGTGCATAACCGATTGAGTTTCGAGGGAAATTTTTTGAAGGGGGTGAGTTTGTGATAATTCGGTCAAACCAAGAATTTCATGGTCAACAATCTCAAGCCAAGATATATATATATATATATATATATATATATATATATATATATATATATAAAGGCTCCACATAGAAAAGTCGGTGGAGATATCGTATATTAATCCTTCATTATCTTGAAAGAAAGAATCAGCAATGACCATTAGTTTCTTTCTCTCTTCATTACTTACATTAAATCTGGTATAACGAAATTGGAATTCAAGGAGAAAAATTGGAAAGTGGAAGAAGTAATAAGAAATCTTAAGTTTGAAGAATTTAATTTCTGGCTTTGGCTACGATACAAGGTAAGAAGAGAAACTTCGATTTTAAGAATTAGTTTAATTATGTGTTTATAGTGCGTTAAGAATTAGCAGTTCAATTCCTTGCTTGAATTATTGGAATTTCAAGAAGGAAAATTATAAGTGAGTTATGATTTGGAAAATCCTATTGTTATCTCAGGAAGTAACTCAGATATCGGAACAGTTTATCAGCCGAGTTAATCTTCAGTAGATATCTCTGTGAGTGGAAAAATATATTTTAGAAAATTTAGATTTCAATTATAAGATATTGTATCACTAAATGTTAAATTATGTGATTTCTTATAATTGTCTATTGAATTATGTTATCTTGTGAATTCTAAAGATTGTGAAATTGCTTATTATGAAATTAAATGTGAGTTGAGATAACATTTAAATTCATAAAGGTACCCGGTAAATTTATTGATTATTCTAGTATACTGAGGGGTCTTGGCCGTGTATTAGTACACTGAGGGGTCTTGGCCTTGTATTCGTACACTGAGGGGTCTTGACCGTGTATCATATACACTGAGGGGTCTTGGCCGTATACTAGAAAGCTTAGCCATTTGAGGTAGTCTGTGCACGCGTGCTGAGATTATATAAAATGGGTACATTTTGATGAGATTTTCCATTATACTGTGATATGAGGATATAATAAAGTGATGATATATATTTTAGTTGATGAATATTCTACGATCATGAGCTGATATTACTTGTTGAAATTAATGTGATGTAAATGTTGATTTAGATGTGGGCTCATTTACGTTATGAGAAGTTATATTGTGAATTGTTAAGTGACGTGGGCTCATTTTCGATAATATCTATAAATGAAAAGGGTATAATTATTTTGAAATCTCCACTCATTTGAGCCTATCAACTCATATATTTTCCATCAATGATTTTTCTTATCGAGTAGCGGTTGAGTTTAAAGGCGGTTTTAGATATAAAACTTTTGAGTTCGAGGTTGGAACCATACAATGAGTTAGTTAGTATGACTCACTTTATAGAGCATGTAGTCATTGTTTTGGGACGCATGTTCATTTTGGATATCATTTTGCATCACATGTAAATAGTTAGGTGGGCTCACAATATATTTGTGTATCTATATGTACAGTTTATATTAATTAAACAGTAAAAGTTTTATGATTCGGCTAGTCTCTATCGTGTTGTTTTGTTATGGGTATTGGATGGGTAAATGGTCCCATTTAGTTATGAATAAGTTTGTTGAGATATGTGGTATTTTATTTCAGGTTGGTTAGTTCAAATTACAGGGGGAGATAATGCCAAAATTTTCTTAAAAATAAGAAATAATGAGTTGTGATTGTAGTAGCCTTGGTGGTGGGTCCAACTTATGGTTGGTATTCACCATCGGCGCACGTCACATCTCGGGTATATAAGATATTGCTCGGGACGGGTCGTGTCACTTCCTGAGGCAGTGGGTGGTCTGTTCTAACCTACAGGCGTGGGCTCTTCAATATCCTTCCCAATTTTACATTTTCCTTTTTCAGCCCTCGTGGCTCTTCTTGGTGGAGAATGGGAAAGAGTAGACTCGAAGACTTCTTAGAGTTAACATCAAAATAAGAATCTAATTTTTGGGAAGAGGGCTTACTTAAACCTTCAGCGACTGGGAGAGGACGTTCAGACTCCTCATCTCCAGTCCCTTCATCCTCACGACCGTCTTCTTCCCTTCATTAGATTCTTGAGCATTTAGAGAGACTTTCTTGCTCAGAAAAGTGACTAGATTTTTAGATGTTTGACAGAGCTGTGATTTAGAGTTGCTGACTGGTGGCTGGTAGGCAACAATGTTCGTAGATGGTTCAGCCTGAGGTGCAACAGCAGTTGGAAGAGTGTCAGGATCTGAACTGGAGGGTTTCAGTCTTCGTGCATTCGTCTTGAGAGACTCCTCACCAGCGACATTTGTGGCCCCATCTCAGCTTCAATAGTAGACAACGGAACAACAGATTTCCTTGGATGAACCACCGAGGATTTTTTTCTACGATTTGGGCATCTTAATTTTCACCATGTTTTAATTTGAAGAAAAAAACTTAACACAACTCCAAAATCAAGTGTAAGAGAAATAGATTGATTTCTAGGCATTGAACACAAGCGTGGAAGATGAAAACTAACCCTAGGTCGTGGTTTAAAAATGGGGAAAATTTTGTAAAATTACACGGAAGGGGACGGTTTATTTCGACATGTGCGGAGTAGTTACCAAAAATAAATTGTTGATTGGGTGTATAGGACATAAAAATCTCCCATAACCAAATATTTTATGGAAAATGGGATTTTTAAATTTCGAAGATCAATTTAATAATCAGTACAAAATATGAATAGATTCTATAAATTATTCATCCAGATTTTTCTAGTTGATACTGATTGTACTGCCAAAATTAGACTGTTGATTTGTGAAACCTAAGAGAAAGCCCACACAAGTCAATCATACAAAATTAATGAGAATATTTTATGAGAAAAAAATAAAGCTTTTGTGGACTAATTTCATAGTTCACAAATTATACAGTCAGTCCAAAAATATCAAAATAAATAGGAACCTTCCAATCAGAAATATGCGCATAATTTGATTTAATTATTTTGTCATATTTAAGACGTGAGTGTGTGATAGGTCATACTAGATTAGTCAATCATAACATGTCCCACTAAACCAAATTGAACCTTGTCAAGAAGATAAGTACAGAGATGTATTTCAAACCAGTCATCATCTCAACATATCTCTTTAAAAAAAATATGGGCATGCCAGACATGAGTACCATAGCAATTTTATTTTAAGTATTCAGAGTGTTGATTTATTTTTATTTTTATTTTTTATCAAAGCACTGAATTTATAAGTTTATGGAGTTGACTTTCTCACAACCATAGGGGTAGCCCTTTTCTACATGATGTATATTCATTATCAAGGACGGCTGCACACATCTATGGTGGTAGTCCTCTCCTCCAATGAATTTGTATGTTTAACACAACAACATACTATAATGCCGAGAGACATAATTCTTGACCATAGGGTATATAACAAAGTACGAAACTACTTTAAATATAACAATCTAGTCAGTAGTAAGGCACAATTAAACAAGTCAATACATCCTCAAAGTGTGCTTATCTGAGCATATTTTACCATAAGTTTAATGAGCATATCATACTGATTGGTTAATCCAAGTTAATCCCAATATTCATGTACCAATCATACATTTATTTCATATGCTATTGCAAGAACTCCCCTTCTTTTTTTTTAATTATTTTTTTGAAATAAAAAGGTAAGTAAATGCAAAACAAACACACATGATGAATTCAAACAAAAAAAATGCTACTTCTATTAAATCTACAATTTTTTTGTTTAAAAATAATATTAATGCATCAAGAAAATTGCCCACGACTTTTCGTTGAGTCTCAAATCTAGCAGAATCTAATGCCTTGGTGAGCAAATCTGCCAACTAATACTCAGTCTGAATATGATCCAAAGTAATTACTTTTCTCTCGACCAAATCTCTAATAAAATGATGTCTAATGTCAATATGTTTGGTCCTAGAGTGTTGAACATGGTTTTTAAAATATTGATAGCACTAGTGTTATCACAAAATATAATAACCGAATCCTGATCAATACCATAGTCACATGGCATTTGTTTTATCCAAAGTAACTGAGTGCAACAACTACTAGCTGCAATATACTCAGTTTCTGCAGTGAAGGAAATAGAGTTTTGTTTCTTACTAACCATGCAATGAGATTGTTACCAATGTAGAAACATCTTCCACTGTACTTTTCCTATCATCCATATTTCTAGCCCGGTCAAGATCGACTTAGTCAAGCATAAGTGTATTACGCAAGATGAGAGTTAGTATCATTAGTATACCATAAACTAAAATCAGTACATTTAATATAGCGAATAATTCGCTTCACAGCCACAAGATGTGATTCTTTTGGTTTGGCCTAATAACACGTACAAACTCCAATAGTGAATGATATATCGGACGACTTGCGTCGGTACATCAAACCGCCTATCATGCTCCGGTACAAACTAGAGTCAACCTCATTACCTTGGTCATATCCGGAAATTTTTCAAGGCGTGACCATGGAAGTTCTAATTGACTTGGTCATTCAAGACCGAATTTCTTCACCAGATTTTTAGCATACTTGGCACGTGAGATAAATATCCCTAATCCAACATGTTTGATCCGCAAACCTAAAAAGAAGTTTAGTTCACCAACCATACTCATCTCAAATTCATTTTGCATAAATGTAACAAACTCCTAGATTTTATTTCTAATGAAGAATCAAACACAATATCATCGACGAGATTTGTGCAACTTTTAGTCCAATTTTGAGGTGTTTGATAAATAAAGTTTTGTCAACTCCTTCTCTCTTGTATCTTTGTTCCAACAAGAACATGGTCAATCGTTCATACCAAACATGTGGAGCTTGCTTTAATCCGTATAGGGCCTTTTTAAGTCTGAACACATGGTCAGGAGAATAAGGATCAACAAATCCCTTAGGTTGCTCAACATAGAGTTCTTCATTCAGAATCCCATTCCGAAAGGCACTTTTGACATCCATTTGGTATAGCTTGAACCTCATTTGACATGTCACATATAGTAAAAGTCTAATGGATTCAATCTATGAGGTGTAGCAAGTTCATTAGCTAGCCTCCTTCTAGTCATCATACTGTCTCTAGAATCTGAGAGTACATTGTCCAATGTGTGTGCTTTTTGTATTTAGGAAGGAGGTTGCCTTCTTGTATTATGTTCGTTATTTGTTTTTGGTACGTCAGAACCTCTAGGAGCAGGGGCAGAGACAACAAAACTTGATGCTTGTCCGACTTATTTTGGAGGCGAGTTGTGAGCCATTTTACGGGGCATTGAGCTTGCCCGACGGATGGGTCTTGTGGACTTATGGATTGAGACCGACTCTACACTCATTGTTCATTGCATTTCACGTGGTGGGGGCCGTGGGTGATTGATCAATACTCGACGCATCCGACATCTTCTTTCATTCGATCGAGACACAATTTTCCATATTTTTGAGAGGGAAACCGGTCGTGACTCTTTAGCCGAGGATGGGACCAACGACATTATCGAGTAGTATGGATCTTAGGACTTGCCACGTCGTTCGCGTGGACTACTTGCACCCAGCGGATATGGCCTTCCATCGAGTTAGAGGTCTTTAGTTTTTGTTAGTTTGGTTTTCATTTGCTTTTGCTTTTGCTTTTTAATTATGCACTAGAAGTAGTATCTCTTTATTTCTTTGTAGTTTGAGGAAATTTTTTTTTCATTCGTTGTATGCTTGGAGGTCGGTTCATATCCCCTCCATGTACTACCATTTTATATAAATACGATGGTAGGGCATCAAACCCCCCCACCACTGTCTGGTAGAGGCCTACAAACCATCTTTGGATTTGTCTTTGGTGTTTGAATAAAAAAAAAAAAAAACTTGATCTTGGCGATTCTGTCTATCTATCATCGTCGGAGCAGACACATGGTTGTCTTGAGTATTTTAATGTCCATCAACCTATTCTTCCAAGATCTGAATATTAGGTTCCTGTAAATAAGAGGAAAAATCATTAGTGTCATCAATTTTTACATTTATTGATTCAATGATAGACTAAATACGCATGTTATAAATTCTGTAAGCTCGGCTGTTTTCAGAATAGCCAATAAACACCCCTTATCACTTTTTGAATCGAATTTACCCAAATATTCTCGATCATTTAACACATAATATTTGCTACCGAAAGTATGAAAATACTTGAGATTCTATTTTCTTCCTTTCCAGATTTTATAGAGAGTGTGAGTGGTTCATGATTTTAAAGACACACGATTCAAAATATAACAAGCGAGACTTATAGATTGACCCACAATTTATGACAAGTTTTTACTATTTAGTATTACTCTAGCCATCTCTTGTAAAGACCTGTTTTTTCTTTTCACAACTCTATTATGTTCAAGGGTTTTAGGAGCAAAAAATTCATGAAAAATGCCATTTTATTCACAGAATGTAGAGAAAGTAGCATTTTCAAACTCCGTCCCATGATCACTCCTAATCCTCATTATTTTATTTCCTCAAAGTGTTTTTCTGTTGTTAATTTTAGGTGCAAAAATTTAAATCTTTCAAAAATGTCAGATTTTTCTCTTAAGAAATCTACCCAAGTATATCTAGAAAAATCATCTACGCAGACATAGATATATTTCTTACCACCAATACTTTTAGTTTGAATAGGTCCAATCAAATCTATGTGAAGTAATTCTAATACATGAGATGTAGTAAGAAAATTACCTTGCTTGTGAGTACTTTTGGTTTGCTTATCTTTAAGGCATGAACCACACAATCCTTCTGATTTTTTGGTAAGCTTAGGAATGCCTCGTACTGCATTTAATTTTGTTAGTCTCAATAGATCAATATAGTTCAAATGTCCCAACTTTTTGTACCATAACTCGGTAGAGCCAGTCTTTGAAATATGACAAGTAATTTTGGTGTCAAGAAGATAACATTTTTCATTAGACCTAGTACCATGTAGAATGCAACTACCATTATATTTCAAGACTTTTCAAGAATTTTTTGAGAACATAACTTAGTGTTTATCATCTCAAAGTTGCCCTATACTAATCAAGTTAGCTTTTAAACCTACAACAAAAAGTACTTCTTTTAGCAGGGAGAATCCATCAATGAGAATAGTGCTTACACCTTCAATTTTACCGTGTGCCCCATCACCAAAGGTAACCAGATCGCCTGCATGACTCTTGTAGTTAGTTAGATAAGATCAATTACTACTCATATGTTTAGAACATACACTATCAAAATACCAAGATTTATGATTAAAACTTCTATAGGAAACATCAACCATATAAAAATTTAAATTACCCTTTTAAACCCAAATTTGTCTTACTTTAGTGTTGCTATGGTGTCTCATTTGTCTATTAACCAAGTTCTTATTAGATAAACAATAAAATGAGTCGTGTCATAGATTACCACAGATGCAACATTTTACGAAGTAATTTGATTTACCTCTCTACATTGAGAATTGATACATTGGTTGTCTAACTGATGGTCGTGACTGTTTTTGAGTCTTGGAATTGGTCAGAACCTGCATAGGCAAGTCAGCCTCAATTCTGATGGCAATGGAAGCAGTTTTGTATAGAAATACAGCAGACTATGTTTCTTTGATGAAATTGATCTGATTCCCAACTTTTCCTTTTCCTTTTCCAATGTATCCCAAACCTTCTTTGACGTTTAGAGTTCTTCCATAGCTTAGGGTTTTACTCAAGCAAGAGGCTCCAATTGTTAGTTGCTTAACCCTTTCTTTTGATTTTTCTAATTCATCAAGAAGATTCACAATTTGATCATCCTTCTCTTTTAAGAGATTGGTTAGAGTGTCATTTTTAATATCAATTGTTGTCTTACCATCTTCCAAAAATTCCATCATAACATGAATAGAAAAATTCTTTTCCTATTCGTATTTTAATTGTTTGTTCACACTAATGTAGTTAGGACACATACGGTTTGGTCCTTCAGATGTTGTAGTCAAGGAGGTAGAACATGCAGACAATTTTTGCATGGAGTCAGTACCAGACTATAAGTTCACAGTGAGAAATGTTACCTCATCATCAGTAG
Source organism: Forsythia suspensa (assembly GCA_023638005.1). NCBI lineage: Eukaryota > Viridiplantae > Streptophyta > Magnoliopsida > Lamiales > Oleaceae > Forsythia > Forsythia suspensa. Next base: position 657,634 of record CM042670.1, read on the forward strand.
TTTTGTCGTCCTCGTCTGAATTTTTTCATCATCTTCACTCTAAGTAATATTCATAGCCTTCTTGGTGCGAGATTTCTTTAGAGTATTTGCACATTTAGAAGCAATGTGACCAAAGCCCTTACACTCATGACATTAAATTCGATTATCAGATCTATTTATAGATATAGTGGGGTTTTGTCTTGTGTTATTCGAAAATATCTTCTTTTGTTGAAGAGGGGTATTCAATTTTTTGCCTTTCTGATTTTATTTTAGAAAATTTTTAAATTTTTTGGTGAGCATGGCCGTGTTTTCATCAGTTTTACTTTCCTCACCATCAATCCCTTCTTCATCTTTTTCGATTTTGAAAGCAATACCATATCCATTTTCTTTCTTCCTGCTCTGTAGATGTAGTTCATATGTCATCAATGATCCCATCAATTCTTCAACTTTCATATTCTCAATCTCCTTGCTTTTCTTCAATGGCGGTTACTTTGGAGTAAAAACAGTCAGGCAAGGATCTGAGAATTTTCTTTACAGTTTTACTCTCTTAGTATTTCTTTCCCAAGGTAAAAGCAGTATTGGTGATGTCGCCGAGTTTTGCATAGAAGTCTTTGAATTGTTCATCATCTCTCATGGTCAGTTGTTCAAATTCAAGAGTAAGTATTTAAAGCTTGGATGACTTGACAATAGAGGTTCCTTCTTGAGTAATCTATAAGATGTCTCAAGCTTCTTTAGCAACTTGACAAGTAGAAATCAAACAAAATTGGTTAGAATCTCCAAAAGAGAATTCGGCATTTAAAGCTTTGGAATTCCAGTTAGTATAATTAAAATCAATTGTTGCCCACTAAATGCCTTTTTCTCTCTTTCTACACAATTTTTAGCAATGGTGGGAGTTTTATAGCCATAGACAATAGAGTGACAAGCTTCTTCATCAAGGGATTGGATATAGACTTGAATCCTAATTTTTCAATAGGCATAATTAGTACCATCTAAAACCGGTGGTCTAAATGGAGCTCCGTCCATATCTAGATTTTTCGGATCACACTTATAGAAGTGTACCTGCTCTGATACCAATTGTAAGTTCTAAAATCTAGATTAATTAAATTAAAAAAAAATTTAATCTTAATTAAATGAGTAGTGGATATAACACAGTCAAAACTGGCGTGTTGTATTGAAAAATAGTTTTGACGCATACTAGCAGATCAAAACTGCGTTTGTTTACCTAATTTGTTTAGAGTGGAATTTAAAGAAATAAATATGAACACAAGATGTAACATGGTAAACCTCGAAGGAAAACATCTACGACCCCCCATGCCATAGGTTAAAACAATCCACTAATAATCTTGATTAAAAATACAATAGTATCCAATTTTTGTAATTTTGTAAAATTAACAAAATAACAATCAAAAGAATATAGATCAACTCTCTTGGCTACTTCTTCTTTTGACTTGTTGATTAAATGGAATCAAACCCACCAGTTTTAACTTTATCACCACTTCCCTATTGTACTTGACCGCAACCACCACTTGGATTAGGAACTTTATCACCACTTTCCGTTCATGCCAAGTAGATTAAGCAAGATATAGAATTGTTCCTTGAGCACCAATTTATTTTTTATTCTTAAATGAGTTTGAAGAAAACCTTTTTCTTTGAAACTAAATCAATGAAGCATCGAGTCTTTTCCTTCTAAAAATCTACCGGATGTAGAGCTTATAGAACAAGAGCACAAAAATATTTTTCAAAGCTTAAGTATTAATGAAATTAGGAATTATTTCCTACCTAAAAATCTGCAATAAGAATGGTAAGACAATTAGTATGAAAGAATATAAAAAGATATTCTAGATTTGTAGAATGAAGGTATTTAGAAAACTCAAGATTATCTTTAAATATTTCATTTCTAAACAAATCCAAGAGAATAAGAAAAGATCCTTTAACCTACAAGTGGGCAGTTCCTAAAATTCACGTGATCAGGTTGTTTTATATAATTAAACATAATAAAATCGTAGCTCACTGTTCTGAAAAATAATTTGCTTACTAACTCAGTCAGTCAGAACTGACATCATCGTTACCAGTCAGAACGTGAACGCTAACCTTCTCTTTTGTTATTAAAAATCAGTCATATTAATTAACACTACAGGAAAAAAGGTCTATTGAGGCGACAAAAGTCACCGCTAAAAGACCAGTAGTTATCAGTTTTTATATATTAGCGACGACAAAGTCATCGCTGTAGGTAATCTCAATAGATTAGTGCCTAAAGGTATTTTTCTATACCGATGACAATGTTGTCGTTACATTGTCGTGCTCAATTTCTCAGAATTAGAGAAATTCTGACAACAAAGTTGTCGCAAATGTCGTAGCTATAAAAGTAGACATTAGGGACGACTATGTCCTTGCTATCACCTTTACATTGTCCAATTATTAGCTATTACCTTTACATTGTCTAATTACTAGCGACGACATTGTCGTCGCAATATATGTAGGATCTATAGTGATGACATTGTCGTCACTAAAAGTCGTGCCACATTTTTATTTTTATAGTCGTCTCTTTAAAGGTTTTAATTTTTTTTTAAATAAAAAAAAAATCAATTGTACATAAATGCTACAGATCTCCAAGACTCCCACCGTCGTTCTCCTCCTCGACAATCTCCTCAACATCGTTTGGCACAACCCCCAGTAATCTCGCTCTAGATTTGCCGTAAGACGTGCAATTTTCTCCATTCAATGTAGAGTGGACCTCATACATTGCAAATCGAGGATCATCAGTTCAGGCATCTTCGTAAAACTGATTGAATGTTCCTCGTGGGATGTTCGATGCGGCAGTCGAATCTAAGAAAAGAGAGGTGCCCTTCGGAACCCTTCTAACCACACAGACGTGTCCTTGTCGTTTTACGAGAACCTCCCTTGCAATAGCACGCTCGTCATCTGACACGCCACTGGAGGCGACCTGAATCTGTTGAGTTTCTCTCACCTCAACAAGTTTATTACATTTAGTGAGAAAAAATAAATAATAAATAATAATATAATGTCGAAAAATTAACAACATTAAAAAGTAAAAATTGTCCTCATGTAGTCACCAACCGCCTCTCGGATTCACCCAATTACCATCCGGAAGGTGTGGAAAGTCGGAATGACTAATAATACCCACCACCGCTGGGTATCGTGGTCCCTCTACAATAATTTAAGTGTGAAATTTATTTAAAAACATGCATATGTAATGCATTGAAGATTTGTAAAATGATATTGAAATATTTACTTATATGTGATCGTAACACGTGACACAGAAGCTCTTCGACCCCGCACGCTCGGGTATTTCGCCTTACCCCGATTGGCCTTATTATTTATCGACCGTTCTTGGAGACATAAAATTAATTGATTACGTAACACTTTATAGTTATAAAAATATTAACATAAAAAGTAAAAAACTAAATGATAGTATGTACCACAAAAGTAGGACTTGTTAAGAAGTCAATACACTTCTGCCATTCCTCGGCAGACAGCTCGCCATATGGACGGCTCGGCCCGTGCTCTTTCAAGTGATTATGCACCTGAAGTTTGTAATCGCGATAACGATCGGCGCGACACGATCTACAACGACATAGACCGCCTTGCACTCGCCGAAGTCCGATCGTCTTGAAGATCAAAGTAGCTCTGCAACATTGGAAAAATATTCGTTAATGTATATTACATGGAACAATGTGTTTAGAGAATGCGCTAATGTAAAAACCAATGTAGATATTACTCGATAATGCTATGTAATCGTGCCCGCTGCTTTTCTAGAACCTCTGTTTAGGAAGGGTAGCATGGAGGTACTGCAGTGAACCTAACTTAGTTCCCACCAAGCGCATAAAATACTTCACGTTATTCCCGATTAGCTGCATGGTATGTTCGACATTGTCGAACGCAATGAGAAGTGGTCTCTTCCGTTCACCGCCAAACCTTCTCTAGGTTAATGCCTCGAGAGATACTCCGTCACTTAGACAGTGGCGGTGAAAAAGAACAAATACGATATATTTGATCAGAAATTCAACGATAATAAAGTCAATGTAAAAGATTGCAAAATAAATAACATTGACACAAAAATTCTTATCGGACTCGCCGGACGAATCGGCCGACGGGGTGGTTGATGTAGAGGATGGCCAGCACATTCACCTCCGTGCGATATGACGTCAGCAATAGTAACAACTAACAAAAGAAAACATCAATTAGTGCGAATTGGTCCCTAACCTTTGTTTTTGGGCACATCAATCCCTAACTTATTTCTTTTTATGCAAATGGTCCATAATCTTTCTTTTTAGTACGGAAACGGTCCCTAACCTTTGTTTTTTTGGCACATCACTCCCTAAATTATGTGTTTTTGTGCAAATGGTCCCTAATCTTTGTTTTTAGTGAAAAATGGTCATAACCTTTGTTTTTGGCATACCAATCCCTAAATTATGTATATTTGTGCAAATGGTCCCCTAATCTATGTTTTTAGTGCAAAAATGGTCCTTTAACATTTTTGTTGGCACACCAGTACTTAAATTATGTGTTTTTGTGCAATTGGTCCCTAATTTTTATTTTTTGTATGTAATTGGTCCCTAAACTTTGTTTTTTTTTATCACACTGATCCCTAAATTATTGAGAAATTTTTGTGCAAATGGTCCCTAATCTATGTTTTTAGTGCATAAATCGTCTCTAACATTATTTTGTTGGCACATCAATCCCTAAATATGTGTTTTTGTGCAATTGGTCCCTAATTTTTGTTTTTTGTGTAGAATTGGTCCCTAAACTTTGTTTTTTGGCACATCGGTCCCTAAATTATTGAGAATTTTTTTTTGTAAACGGTCCATAATCTATATTTTTAGTGTAGAAATGGTCTCTAACATTTTTTTTGTTGGCACATCAATCCCTATATTATGTGTTTTTCTACAATTGGTCCCTAATTTTTATTTTTAGTGCAGAATTGGTCCCTAACCTTTATTTTTTGGCACATCAGTCCTTAAATTATTAAGAAATTTTTGTGCTAATGGTCCATAATCTATATTTTTAGTGCAGAAATGGCCTCTAACAATTTTTTGGCACATCAGTTCCTTAATTATGTATTTTTGTGCAATTAGTCCCTAAATTATGTATTTTTGTGCAAATGGTCCATAATCTATGTTTTTAGTGCGAAAATGGTCCCTAACATTTTTTTTGTTGGTACATCAGTCCCTATATTTTGTGTTTTTACATAAATGCTCCTATCTTTGATTTTAGTGCAGAAATTGTCCCTAACCTTTGTTTTTTGCACATCAGTCCCTAAACTACGCAACTCATAACAATCTTAAAACTATAATTGTTCGACTCAATACTCAATACACAAATTCTTAACTCAATACGCAAATGCTATAAGTCTTCAACTCAATACTCAAAACGCAAATTCTTAAAAATCTTAAAACTGCAACATCCAACATCCAACAAAATCTTAAAAATAAAACTTGCAACATCTAACATCCAACCTCAGAACAAAAAAACTGCAACATCCAACAAAATCTTCAAAATAAAACTTCAAATTATAGTCAAGAGGGCAAAAATTAGTAAAACTGATTAACAATTGAACTAAGAGAAAACCATTTTTAATCTGTATCCAATCTGGACCACTTATTTATTTCTAGGCGATAAAATATACCTAAGTAACTAGTGATCTTACTTGATGTCTCTCTTTTCTATAAATATTGCACATTCTCAACTCTTAACTTTTGTTCTCTCTTAGAAATACTACAAGCTATTTGTGAACAGCTAGTTTGTCTACAAAATTTTAATGAATGAACACAAACAAAAAACTGGAGCTTGTTTGATGCATGAGCTTGAGCACAAACAACTTTCAACTTGGTTCATTTGTAGCCAGGTGGAATTCAAGAGTCCAAGACATTCAATTTAAATTGGTGTTATGAGTTCAAAAGGCTAACATAAATGGCCAACTCAAATGTATATACAATCAAACGGCTCTAATATATAAAGAAGAGTAGGCAAAAGACGTGAAAATTATGAATTACTTATAATTTTTTTCCCACTGTAATTACATCAAATCAACTAAAACTTTATTTTTCTTTGATATTTCGAATTTGAACAACCGGGTTTGAATTGTTTACCCGAGAGAGAGACGAGAGTGCGGGCGGTGGAGAGAAAAGACGGAGAGTACAGTCGACAGATTTTAGATAGAGAGAAGACGAAAACGTACAGATGGCGGCAACGAAAATGGGAAGTGCAGACAGCAGAGAAAAGAGAAATGGAGAAGAAGAAGGTCATTTGCGTGTTTTAAAAGGGTCAACTCTATAGCGACGACAATTGTCGTCGCTATAAAGTATAGCGGCGACATGTTTTTTTAATTTTTTGGTGCACACGCTAAAAATGTGCCGCCAAAATTTTATTACAAATAATGATGACATGTTGTCACCGTATAAGGTAAACATTGCTTATCCGTAGTTAGGTCCTCATCTTTAAATCTTAGTCATTTTGGTCCTTATATTTTCTCTTTTATTTCAATTTCACCCTTTTTATTTGCAATGTTAATCCTTCAACTTTTATGAGGTTACATGTAGGTCTCCATATTTTCTGTGTTTTTGTGCAATTGCAGTCATTGTTCGCCTATTTTCTGTTAACAAAATTTCCAATTCTATCCAGACTCGGTTTTTGACCTAAAGCAATCACTTTAGTGATGAACAGCAACATTAAATATGATTCACTAAAATCAACAACAACGAAATTTTTATAAATTTATTTCATATATTTTAGTGATGAACAACTACATTCAATCTGATTCACTATCATCATATGTTTGATCATCATCATCTTCAATGTCGTCCTCATTGCTATCACCGCATGTTTCGTCATCCTTTTATTCTTCATGTGTGTCATCTTCCACGTCCTCGTCGTTAATGAACGAAGTATCTCCTCGCGATGTCGGACCATTATCCTGGTGTAATGATATGTGCTATAAGTTGCCAAGATCAACAATCTGAGAAAAATGAGAAAAGTTATTATTGTGGAGCAGGTCTAACTCAGTGATGTTAGATCCCATAATATCTCACGTGCTCCTGTGATGGACTTCTTGTACAACTCGCCAGTGTGGACCACGAGAAAGATCTTCAATGTAGAATACTTGTTGTGCTTGGCTAACAAGTATGGGCGATCATCCTTATACGCCTGCATCGATGATGTGAATACTAGTAACATTATTCTCAGTTACCCTCCGTCTCCCATCACACCTAAACCATTAGCATCGAAACATAAAAATTGAAAGTTTTCAGTCTGAACTGTAGCTCCAATATCTCTTGTAGCTGCCTGTACTAAGTTTTACTCTAATCTTTCGGGGACAACCATACCATGCTTTTGCATTTTCCTTACAGCTTTTGAAGACGTAAAACATTTATTGACTTCGAACATTTGTAGGAAGCGGCATTGGTGTCTTCTTTCCAATTGAGCGACACTCGCGAATGAAAAATAGAAAGTTATCTTCGTGGAATACTTAAATCCTTGTTTCGCGTTTCGGTCATTTGAACCTTGTTTTTATGTCATGAAAATACCTCGAAAATAAAGTCAAGGCCTCATCGACAACATACCCTTAAGCTATTGAACCCTCGGCCGAGCTCGATTTCTAACGTTGTCCTTAAGTTTCTTCAGGTATCGCTCGAACTGATATATCTATCTTATGTGCACCGGACCACCAAGGATTTGCCTCTTCTGGCAGATGCATTACGGGGTGAATCATGATGTCGAAGAAAGCTAGTGAAAAGATTCATTCCAACTTGCAGATGATGAGTATCAGGTGATCGTGAACAGCCATCATGTCGCTAGCCTTTAGTGTTCTTACACAAAGTTGCTTGACGAACGTGCACAATTCAATAATTATAGTGGAAATTTTTTTATTCAAGAACGTACGACATCTGACTGGCAATAATTGTTGTATGATAATGTGGCAATCGTATGACTTCAACCCAATAATGCGGCTGTCATTAGGAGAAATATTCTTTCAAGATTAGAAGTGAAGCCATCTGGTAACTTAACCGATCAGATGAAGTTGCAAAACTTCTAACAGCTTTGCAATGGACATGGCGTAACATACGGCGGGCTTCATACACTTGTTACTGATATGATACAAGTGCAACTTTCTTTTAATCCCTAATTGCATCAGATCGCACCTGGCATTGACCACGTCCTTTGATTTGAATGGATCATCAGAATTGTGCCGAGCAAGCTGTTACAAATATTCTTCTCTACATGCATAACATTGATGTTATGTTTTAGCTCAGTAGAAGACCAATACGGTAACTCATAGAAAATGCTCATTTTTCTCCAATTCAGCTCTTCATCACTTCTTCTCTTTCTAGCACCTCCGAAGTTAGGGTGCTTTCTCAGAATAATATGTCTCAGATGGCTTAACTGTGCTAAAATGTCTATAAACGTTAACCAACGCAGAGGTGGTCATCTCTCTGTCATCCCGTCAAAGTCTAAATTGCTCCTAAAATGATGCCCGGACAAGAAGAATTGTCGGTGACCCACGTAAGTTGTCTTACCTATCACATGGATGAAGCCGTCTTCTCGTTGCACTTATGACATGCCATGTACCCTTGACCGCTTCAACTCGGCAAACTACTTCTTGCCGGAAAATCATTAATTGTTCTACAACAATGCTACACGCATTCTAAATACCGATCTATTATTGGTTCCAAAGTGTCAATTCTATTAGCCACAACTCCTTCAACTCATCTACTAATGGTCATAAGAATTCATCAATGTTCTTACCCGGTGCTTTAGAGCTAGGTATTAAGAGAGTAAGCATGAGGTATTCGAGTTTCATACAAAACCAATGTGGCAGTTGTAAACGATTACAACCATCGCCACATACTCAGACGCCTGACTCATGTCTCCAAATAGATTGAACTGGCTCATAGCCTAAACCTAACCGGACATTCCAGATCTCACTTGCAAATAGTATATGTTCCCTGTCAAAATCTTGCCATGCCTTCTTGACCACGGGATGTTGTATTTCATCTTCATCCCTAGACTTTCATATACTGTGCCACCACATGAGTTTTACAATATCCTTCATCGCGAACATACGTTTTAGTCTCGGAGGCCAAGGAAAAATAGCGCAACACTTTTTGTGGAACATTATTCCCATTAACTTTCCTGTAAGTGTGCACCAACAAATTTTATGGTAGATCGGACAAGTTTGTCCATCAACATGCTTATCCCAAAAACAAGACACGGTCATTCTCGTAGGCGTGAATAGATTTGTAACTCAAACCAAGCTTCGTCATCATCTTTTTAGCTTCAGAGGTGGGAGTCCACCGTGTTCATGTTTGGGAAAGCTAACTCGTAAACTTCAAAAGATCATCGATAGACTTATTTGTCCATTTGATCACAGCCTTAATATGCATCAAATTCACTAAAAAGTTTAAGGATGAAAATGACGAAACTCCCGGGTATAGTTCTCAATGCGAGCCTCAAACAATTCGTCATAGTAACCATCATTGCACGTGCCAAGATGCTCATCACCGACCACGCTGTTCATGACATCCATCATCTCATCCTCCACATGTGCTCTCTCATTACGTATACACATTCATAGTCTGAACCTCGGCCTCGCCATGGTATATCTAGGTTACATAACTCTATACAAAACTATGATAAAATATATAAGCCTCGATAGTTTCCAATAGATGAGTAAGACCATTTAAACATATTGTGCATGAATATTTAATCATTCTCCTATCGTTTATGTATGGCCTAGCCATGTTTATAAATTCTTTCAAACCGTTTTGAAAAATCTGACAATTTTGTGCGATTTCTAATTTTTGTCCAACTTTTATTAATATCCATACCTGAAAAATACTACTTTTTTTCGCAGTTGAAGTATAGAATTTTCAAAAATACAGTGATGAAATGGGAAAAAAAGAAAATGGAGATGGAGAAAAAGATAGAGATGAAGATGAAATGGCTGAAACTGTATTTTCAAAAATACAATGCAGAAATGCAGAGATGGAGTGCCGAAAAAGAAGATTCTATAGAAGCGACAAAGTCGTACCTATAGATAAGAAATGGACGCCAATTTTTTTGCCAATTTTGACAACTCTACAGCGACAACAAAAGTCGTCTCAATAGACTTCATTACAAATTATAAGGAGAATCATGCGTCACATAATTAAAAACATCTATAACTCTATTGCGACAACTTATGTCGTCTCTATATGTTAACAAAATGGCACGAATTATTCACGCCATTTGGAATATATATAGCAACAACATAATTGGTCGTCGCTATATATTCAAAGTAATAGCGACGACAATTTAAATATAAAGACGACTTATGTCGTCGCTATAGAGTTGGAACTTATAGTGACGATATTTCATTGTCGTTCCTACTATACAGAACAAGTCGTGGAGACATTTTGTCATCGCTATATGTACCTTTACTTGTAGTGTAAGTGAGCTAATATATAAAAAAATTAAAAAAATATGATACATATTTTTCCAACATAAAGTATTGTGTTCCGTCTGTCAACAACCCTTAGTACTCCACCCTGCCCATAAGACATGACCAAAAAAAAGACCATTGATCACATACAAGACAAAATACCGAAAAATCGTGATTTGTTATAATAAAGGGTTAATTATACTATTGGTCCCCATTCTTTCAAGTTTGTAACGATTTCATCTCTATTCAATTTTTTTAGCAGATATCATCCTCATCTTTTCATTTATTCGCACAGATGGTCCCCAAATGACTATTTTGATAATTGTTTGACAAATTTGGCCCTGACTTAAATAAACTAAAATAATGGAAAAAAGAAAATACAATGAAAAGTTGCAATTAGAACCCTAACCTTTTTAGAAGTAAAAATAAATTCTAAACATTTTTATTTTTTTTTACCGATTTTCACTTAAAATAATAATAATTTTTCATCAAGTCCCAAAACTTTAAATTATGTTCACCGAAATGACATTCTCTACAAATTTCGTCCATTGGTCTATTAATTAACAAAAAAAATTATAATCGTGATCTACATTTGACCAATTTAACAAGGACAAAATAATTTATTATATTATATTATTCAAAATAATTTTAAAAAAAAAAAAAACTCAAAAAGTGATCATCCACTCCACCCACCCCGCCCCGCCTCGCCTCGCCTCGCCTCGCCTCGCCCTGACCCGAGATTCCATAGCCATTACTCTACTTTCTTTATAAGGAAAAGGGTTATTAGTTTTGGCTTCTTCCAAGATTGAACTTGTCTCTCCAAGCTCAAAAACATCTTAAATCTCGATAGCAACTTGTTCGCTCATGGTCATCACAAGAATTGAAACAATCACAAACGCTAGGTTCTAAATAAGTAGGGATGGCAAAATATTCGATTCGTCCCAAACCCGATGGATACCCGACACGAGTGGAGCAAAAATTTTCGCCCATGGATCGGCAGATGATCAGACAAATATTTGTGATCCATCGTGGATCTCGGGATGACGAGATCGGATCGGGATTTCACGATCCGATTGGCCTCGTTAAAAAACCCGATCCGATTGCCCCCATTAAAAAATATAGGATTAAATAGTTTAAAATCAAAGATTTGGGCAGGGGCTGAAATTGCAATTAAAATTTCCTAATTCCTATTATCATATGGCTTTCTAATTTTCTGCAGAAACCTAATTCCAGTCTCCAGATTCTCACCGCCTCGCTACCTCGCTGCCTTGATCACTATTCACCCCAAAGAAACAGTCGCCCACCACCTGGAAAATAGCTATCTACCACCACCAGTCGAAGAAGAACATCCAAGGACCAAGAAAGAAGAAGAAAAAAGAAAAAGAAAAAGAACAACCCTTGTAAGAAACTTTTTTTTGTTTAATTTTTTAGAAAATTAACCGTAAAAACGTTGTTTGCTGTGGATTTTGACGGGAGGATTGAATATGGCATATTTTTGGTATAAGATTTTTGGAGAAAATTTAGGCAAATTTAGGCAGGTACTTCGGTGAAATTGTAATTTGTTTCCTATACCAAATTCTATTCAAGTTTCATTTGTTTCTTTGGTTGTAAATTGTAATTTAGGGCCTCAATTATTGTGCATTAATTTTTTTCATAACATCTGTATTGTTAACCTTTATTCTCTTTAATTATTGTATTGTTAACATCAATATTTTAAATTTTTTGAATGACAATTGGGAAGGAAAAAAAAATGGATCAAGATGCGGATGGATCGGTGCTCGATCCGTCACGATCCGAATCGATCCGCCCCGATCAATGACGGATCAATCTGTGGATTTGAATCTCTTACAATTATTACGGGATGGATACGGATCATGCCGATCATATCCGAATCTGCCTCGTTTCCATCACTACAAATGAGGTCCAAAATCACTATCGGCTTCAAGTATGCCCAGTCGCTCTACCACTCCTCGATTTTCTCGGCGGCAATCTCCCGCACTCGAACGGATGGCTTCTGCATCGATCGAAAGTTGGAAGTTGAAGATTTGGTATGGATGAGTTACATGTGATTATTGTCTCTGTGTGCGTGTGATGAGCACAATTTTAGTATACATGTTGCACACTTATCTTATTTTGTTATTAATTATTCATTGATAAAAGTACTAATTAATGTCTTATTTGAATTAAGACAAATTATGAACAACTATGAAGATTCGGGGACCAAGATAGAAGTTTTTCAAAGTATGCAAACTTAAAGCTTTGGAGCAAAAAAGATTGAACTTGCAATTAAAACTTGAAATGGGGACCAAATAATATATATATTGGAACTTGGGCGACTAAGTGTGCAAATTGGCTTGGAATAAGAATTTGGGCAATTTGTTTGCTGTTTACTGCGGTTGACAGCGATTTGACCGTAGCAATGACCAAAAATGGTTGTTTGCACGGACAAGGCTCGTCTGGACTTTTTTGGTTAATTTTCAACTCGAGTCGGGGCTTTTTCGTCTTTTCATGTAGACGAGTTTCAAAAGTAGTAAAACACTATACAAAGACCAAATTTAGGTCAAATTAAGAGAGGAAGACGACATGAAACAAGGATGAAGAATTACTTGGCGAAGAAGAGTTTTTGGACGATTTCTTCTCCTTCAATCCATGTCGGGTTCTATCAATTCTTTTATTTTTAATTTAATTATGTTCTTCTAATTTTCTTGAGCCAAGGTAGACGATGAAAACTTATTTAAACGAAGTAATTATTTTGTTATCCGTTTAATTCCGTTGTGGAGCTTTAACTTTCGTGGTTCGTTCTTGTTGGATTAATTAAATAAAATTTCTTTCATCTTATATATCATGTATTCTTGATAGTTAGAAATTAATTTAATTAATTCGTGATTGGTGCTTCTATTATTTTCTTTTGATTTTTCGTTATCTTGTTATCGATTTGGGATACATAGAATGCTTAGGGAACCTTTGATTTTTTGTTTTCTTCTAATTGAGTTTGATATGGGAAATGCTAAATTAAATTAAGATTGAAGTAAATGAGAACCGATAATGGATTTTCTTCTTTGGGATTTAATTGATAAATATTTTAAGAGGACAATAGATTGATTTCGAGTTGTTGTTTGTTTTTAAGAATTAATCAATAATTGAATAATTGCCAAGTTAAACAATGGTGGTTTTCAAAACCTTGGTACTTTAAACTACTGAACCTTCAATTCAATTTTTAGCATATTAATTAGTCTTTAAGTTAGATTATTTCAACTAAACTTATTTCGGCCCAACTAGTCTAGAATAATAGTTCATTCGGATTAAAATAGACTTTCTTTATTGCAGTTTCTATGGTATCGACCTCGTTACTACTTTTCTATATTCCAATAGATTCGTACACTTGCGAGTTATTTAAAATTTGACACAAGTTCTTGGCGCCGTTGCCGAGGACTGCGTCGGAAAGTTAATTTAGTCTTAGTTAATTTTATTCTTGACTAGTTATAATTTAGGATTTTATTTATTAAAAAAAAAACCAAAAATATTTATAGTACTTGCTTGGTCGTAGATCTCTAGAAATCAAGCTAGAACCTCTAAATAGTGAAATTGAAAGAACTTTTCACGAACGAAAACGAGCTACCACTTTAAATAAAATTGAAGGAACCAAGTAATAATCGCTATGGGTGGTGAAATTGATGAGAGACCTTTTAGGGACTATTTTAGTCCGTTAGCTAATTTGAGCACCTCATGCATACACTACCCACAAGTAGCTACTAGGAATTTTGAGCTAAAACTGAGTGTGCTTAATTTTCTTCCATCTTTCTATGGTTTAGATAGTGAAGAACCCTATAATCATCTGACAGATTTCTATGCTATATGTGAGACATTTAAATATGAGAATGTTTCTCCTAATAATGTTAAACTTCTAATGTTTTTCCTAATAATGTTAAACTTCTTTTGTTTCCTTTTTTCTTTGAAAGATAGATCTAGATTATGGTTTAATATGTTACCTGCTAATAGTATTACATCTTGGAAACAAATAGCTGCTAAATTTTTGAATAAATATTTTCCTGTTCATAAGACTAATACTATTCCCAAGGAAATTTCAGAGTTTGTGCAGAAAGACGATGAACCATTCTATGAAACTTGGGAGAGATTTAATTGGCTCCTTATGAAATGTCCACATCATAGCTATGAAAAATAGCACTTGTGCCAATATTTTTTGGAAGGTTTACTACCACATATTCAAGAGTGGTTGATGGCCACAAGTGGTGGAGAGCTTATGTCCAAAAATGCAATAGAAATTTGGAGCTTCTTTCAAAAGCAGGCTGACAATTCACAACAGCAGAGTCGATCTTCTCAAACTGAACCAAAGAAAATAGGAATCTATGAGATTCGAAGCAATGAACCTAGCTTAGAAATCAAAGAATTCAAAGCCATGATAGAAGATATTTTCCGCAAGTTAACTTCGTTGATATTTCTCGCAAGTTAACTTCGTTGACAGCCAATAATTCTGCTGAGCTAGATGCATGTTATGATCAAGCGAATGCCCTCAACATGATGAGAAAACCATCTTACAATCCTTATTCCAACACATATAACCCAGCATGGAGAGACCATCCAGATTTTTCTTGGTCATAGGGTGTTCAATAGGATAGTACGATAGGTCTAGTCCCTCAGTAAAATACCAGACAATTCAATCAAAAAATTTCACAATCGAAACTGTGGAAGGATGCAATTCAAAAATTGAATAAAGCTACACAAGCTGCATTAGATCACCAGAATCGCACCATTACCGAGTTTAAGAATGAAGTACGAACTAGCCAAAACTCATAAGCACAATCCATCTCCAATATGGAAAACGTGATGGGACAATTGGCCTCATCAGCCCAACAGTTGGCAACAACCATTGAAAAAGGAAAATTTTCGAGTCAGCCATTTCCTAACCCTAAAGGAGTGCACAATATTGAGACCAATTCAAGCAACCAACGGGGAGGAGGCTAAATCGATCATGACTTTGAGACGCTGCAAATTGTTTGACAACCAAGTGAAAATTCTAAAAGAAATACATCTCAACCAGTTTCTCCAGGTAATGTACCAACTGATGATTCAGTTCAGGAATCTCCCAAAGAGAACAATGAGCCATCTTACATTCCAAGAGCCCCCATTTTCTCAGAGGCTAACAAAAGTGAAGCAAGGTAGTGCAGTCCATGATATCATGGAAATCTTCAAGCAGTTAAGTATAAATATCTCTTTACTTGATGCTATTAAGCAAGTTTCTGCTTATGCTAAGTTCTTGAAGGACTTGTGTACGAAAAAGAGACAATTACATGTGTGCAAAAAGCCCTTCTTAACTGAACATGTTAGCTCTATAATTCAAAACAACACCCCTCCAAAATGTAAAGAGCCGGGTTGTCATACTATCTCATGCATCATAGGAAACCATAAGATTGAAAAGGATTTACTAGATTTAGGAGCTATTGTTAATCTTCTTCCTTACTCTGTGTATATGCAACTTGGACTAGGTGAGTTAAAACCAACATCTGTGATTTTACAACTTGCTGATAGATCTGTAAAAGTCCCCCGTGGAATTGTAGAGGATGTTTTGATATAGGTTGACAAGTTTTATTTTCCTTATTGATTTTATTGTACTTGATACTCAACTGGTACGAGACTCTACAAAATATATTTGTGTAATTTTTTGTCGTCCTTTTCTAGAAACATCTAATGCTATTATTAATTGCAGGAATGGAGTTATGCAGCTATCTTTTGTCAACATGACAATAGAATTGAATGTTTTTAATGTTAACAAGCAACCATATGGCAATGAAGATGTTGCTGATGTTGATATGATAGAAGCATTAGTTGATGATTCTTTTGTTTCTACTAATTGTGATGATGCTTTAACGATGTGTTTAACTCATTTTTGGTTCATATTTTGATGTTGATAGTGCTATAAATGAAGTGAATGTCTTGCTTAAGTTAGCACCTGTCATGGATACAACTAAGTGGAAATAGAAAATTGAGCCACTTCCAACAAGTGAAAAGAAGAACATCCCATTAGTTCAACAATCACCAAAATTAGAGCTTAAAGTATTGCCTGACACTTTGCAATACGCATTCTTGGGAGATGCCAACACTTTACCAGTAATTATCTCTTCTTTCCTTTATGATGCACAAAAAAGTAAATTGTTAAGTGTTTTGACTGAATATAAAGAGGCCCTAGGATGGACTATTGCTGATATCATAGGTACAAATCCAAAGAGATTGTATGCATTATATCCATTTTGAAGAGAATTCTAGGTCTACTAGAGAGATGCAACGAGGTTAAATCCTAACATGAAAGAGGTGGTAAGAACTAAAGTACTAAAATTGTTAGATGCTGGGAATATTTATCCTATTTCTGATAGCACGTGGGTAAGTCCAGTACATGTTTTCCTAAAACAATTAGGAATCACAGTAGTTACTAATACAAACAATGAATTGGTTCCAACTAGAATAACTACAAGGTTGGCATGTTTGCATTGATTACAGAAAATTGAATTCAGTCACTAGAAAAGATTACTTTTCTCTTCCATTCATTGATCAAATGCTTGATAGGCTTGCAAGTTATGATTATTATTATTTTCTAGATGGTTATTCTGCTATAATCAAATTTTCATAGCTCCAGAAGATCAAGAGAAAACTACTTTCACTTGTCCTTTTGAAACTTTTGCATATACAAGAATGTCATTTGATTTGTGTAATGCACCTGCTACTTTTCAAAGATGTATGTTTAGTATTTTTCTGACATGGTTGAGAGGTTTCTTGAAGTGTTCATGGATGATTTTTCTGTATATGGAGATTTGTTTGATGAATGTTTGTACCATCTAACTTTAGTTTTGCAGAGATGCGAGGAAAATAACTTAGTTTTAAATTGGGAAAATTTTCACTTCATGGTGAAACAATGTATTGTTCTTGGTCACATTATCTCTAGCAGTGGTATTGAAGTTGACAAGGCCAAAGTTGATCTTATCTCCAATCTTTCACCTCCAAAATCAGTAAAGAAGTAAGATATTTTCTTGGGCATGCTGGTTTTTATAGAAGATTCATTCAAGACTTTAGTAAAATATCTAGACCCTTATGCAATTTACTTGTTAAGGATGCACCTTTTGTCTTTAATAAATTTTGTTTAGAAGCGTTTGAAAGACTTAACAAAATATTGACCAATCGTACTCTATCATTCGACCACACCGATTGGAATTTACCTTTTGAACTCATGTGTGATGCATCTGATTATGCTATAAGAGCAGTTTTAGGACAAAGATTAGATCGGTTGCCTTCTGTTATTTACTATGCTAGTAGGACTCTTAACGATATACAATTGAATTATTCTACTACGGAGAAAGAAATACTAATAGTTGTATTTGCTTTAGATAAATTTCGATCATATCTTGTAGGGTGTAAAGTAATTATTTTTTCTGACCATGATGTCCTCAAATATCTTCTCACTAAGAAAGATGCTAAACCAAGATTGATTCGGTGGATTTTTCTTTTGCAAGCATTTAACATTGAGTTTAAAGATAAAAAGGGTTCGAAAATGTTGTAGCCGATCACTTATCTCAGATTGTGCTTGATTCTCAGTATAGAAAAACTACCTTTAAATGAGTTGTTTCTAGATAAACAACTCATGAATATTGATATTGTGCCATGGTTTGTTGATATAGTTAATTATCTTGTTACTGCCTAACCTTCCGTAACATTGGACTAAACAAGATAGAACTAAGTTCTTAATCAAGTGAAGAACTTCTTTTGGGATGATCCTTATTTGTTTAAATCATCTTCGATCAAATTATAAGGAGATGTGTCCCGTAAAGTGAATTCCAAAGTGTGATCTCTTTTGCCATGACCAAGCTTGTGGAGGTCATTCGGTGCTAAAAAGACTACTGCCAAAATTTTATAATGTGGTTTTTATTGGCCTACTCTTTTCGTGACACTTATATTTTTTGTTCTTCATGTGACAGGTGTCAACGCATGGGAAGCATTTCAAAAAGTCACATGATGCCGCTTAATCCTATTCTCGTAATTGAGATCTTTGACGTATGGGGGATCGATTTCATGGGGCTTTTTTCTCCATCATTGGCTATCTTTACATATTGGTTGGTGTTGATTATGTTTCCAAGTGGGTCGAGGCAATTCCATGTAGGACCAATGATAACAAAAGTGTGGTGGCATTTTTGAAGAACAATATTTTCTCTCGCTTTGGCACTCCACGGGTCATAATCGGTGATGGTGGATCTCATTTCTGCAATAAACATTTTCAAACCCCGTTAGCAAAGTACTCCATCACACACAAGGTTGCAACCTCATATCACCCACAAACTAGCCGTCGGATGGAGGTTTCAAATCGAGAGATAAAGTAACTTTCAGAGAAGGCAGTTCGACCTGATAGAAAAGATTGGTCTCTACGACTTACTGATGCATTGTGGGCATATAGAACAGTTTTCAAAACACCAATTGGAATGTCTCTTTATATAGACTGGTGTATGGGAAAGCCTGTCACTTACTAGTTGAGCTTGAGCATTGGGCTTATTGGGCTATTAAGAAATTAAATTTTGATTTGGAG
Organism: Forsythia suspensa; assembly: GCA_023638005.1. NCBI lineage: Eukaryota > Viridiplantae > Streptophyta > Magnoliopsida > Lamiales > Oleaceae > Forsythia > Forsythia suspensa. The sequence goes on from CM042670.1 coordinate 676,635, forward strand.
GAAGCTGGGTTAAACAAAAATTGCGTCTGGTAGAACTTGAAAAGATTCAGAATGACGCTTATAAGAATGCAAAGATTTACAAGCAAAGAATGAAAGTCTTTCATGACAAGCACATAGTAAGAAAATCGTTCACCTGTGTCGAAAGTACTTTTATACAATTCTCATTTGCATTTATATTCAGGTAAGTTACGTTCTAGATGGTCAGGCCCTTTTATTATTCGTACAGTTTATCCCCATGGAGCGATTAAGGTTGAAAACTCCAAAAATGGTGATATTTTCATAGTTAATGGCCAAATATTATAACCATATTTGAAGTTCAACTCTCGAGAGGGGGATGAAGAAATTGATTTGAGTGAACCTATCTACCCATCTTAAAAAAAACAAAAAAACAAAAACAAAAAAAAACAATTGTGTTTTCTCTTAATATTTTTCTTAGTAGGAATGTGTGGTAGTACAACTGATCTAGGTACATTCTTTCCAACTTATTCTCTTCTCTTTTTGTCTCTCTTTATTCCTATATATTGATTACTCTAATTGTATTAGCATGCACTTAACTAAATTGTATAATTTGGAACATTGAGGACAATGTTTAGAATAGATTTGGGGGTAAGGTGTTTAAAAAATTAAGGCACTGAGCATGGACTTCGAAAATTTGATGAAGTAAGAACTTTTGATTTTAGTACTTGTATTACCGTTGGCTTGGAGTATTGTCAGTTTTGCATGTTGATGTTAGTCACAAGTGTGAAAAGAGAAGTTCAACGAGTGAAAGTGATTAATTAATTGAAGAGAATTTACATGTTAAATAAAAACATTCAGGTGAGTTTTGAGTCTTATATCTTCTTGGAGAAAACTCCTCTATGCCTAATTTTTACATTCATTATGGTCGCTTTTTCTTTTTATTTCTGGGTATCATTACACTTGAAAGCACGTAAGATTAGCGTCGTTGGATGACTAATTTGCTCTAGAAAGTGATAGTGAGGCCATCTTTGATGCGTTTGAGCCTTTCTAGCCTACTGAATGAACATTGATCCATAGCGACCAATTTGAAACCTTATTTAAAAAAAAAAAGCCTTGAATTTTTCTTTGTTAGCCAATTATCCCAACCCATAGCGATTCCACATTCATAATATAATCCATATTTCATGTCCTTTTTATGGTTGAGAACGTAGAGATAAATCTTTATCAAAAAGTGGTGCAAAAAAAAAAAAAACTGAAAAAGAAGAATAAATAGCATTTTTATCTCAATTTTTGCTTGATGACTAGCAAAATCTAGGTTTGGGGGTATTTGATGAGCACAATTTTAGTATACATGTTACCTGCTTATCTTATTTTGTTATTAATTATTCATTGATTAAAGTACTAATTAATGTCTTATTTGAATTAGGACAAATTATGAACAACTATGAAGATTCGGGGACCAAGATAGAAGTTTTTCAAAGTATGGGACCAAACTTAAAGCTTTGGAGAAAAATAATATATATTGGAACTTTGGGGACTAAGTGTGCAAATTGGCTTGGAATCAGAATTTTGGCAATTTGTTTGCTGTTTGCCGCGGTTGACCGCGACAATGACCAAAAAACGGCCGTTTGCATGGACAAAGCTCGTCTGGACTTTTTTTTGGTTTATTTTCAACTCTAAGTCAGGGATTTTTCCATCTTTTCACGTTGACGAGTTTCAAAAGTAGTAAAACACTATATAAAGACCAAATTTATGTCAAATTAAGAGAGGAATACGGCAAGAAACAAGGATGAAGAATTACTTGGCGAAGAAGAGGTTTTGGACGATTTCTTCTCCTTCAATCCATGCCGGGTTCTATCAATTCTTTTATTTTTAATTTAATTATATTCTTCTATTTTTCTTGAGCCAAGGTAGACGATGAAAACTTGTTTAAACGAAGTAATTATTTTGTTATCCGTGTAATTCCGTTGTGGAGCTTTAACTTTTATGGTTCGTTCTTGTTTGATTAATTAAATAAAATTTCTTTCATCTTAAATATCATGTATTCTTGATAGTTAGAAATTAATTTAATTAATTTTTTCTTGGCGCTTAAATGTGTTCTATTATTTTCTTTTGATTTTCCGTTATCTTGTAATCGATTTGGGATACATAAAATGCTTAGGAAACCTTTGATTCTTTGTTTTCTTCTGATTGAGTTTGATACGGAAAACGCTAAAATAATTTAAGATTGAAGTAAAGGAGAACCGATATTGGATTTTCTTCTTTTGGATTTAATTGATAAATATTTTAAGAGGACAATAGATTGATTTCGAGTTGTCGTTTGTTTTTTAGAATTAATCAATAATTGGATAATTGTTAAGTTAAACAATTGTGGATTCCAAAACCTTGATACTTTAAACCACTTGAACCTTCAACTCAGTTTTTAGCATAATTAATTAGTCTTTAAGTTAGATTATTTAACTAAACTCATTTCGACCCAACTAGCCTAGAATAATAGTTAATTCGGATTAAATTAAACTTTCTTCATTGCAGTCTCTCTCCTCTGGGATCGACCTCGTTATTACTTTTATATATTCCAATAAATTCGTACACTTGCGAATTATTTAAAATTTGACATCGTCGCGTGTAGGAACGAATGGGAAGATTATATGTTTAGCTAAGCTTACTTACGAATAAGAGTCATTAAGTAGTCGGCATGGTCGTTTGGGTTGGCAAGGGATTTTGGTGTTGGTGTTGGTGGGGGGGGGGGTGGGGGTGGGTGATCCTTTTTTTTTTTTCTTTTTCTTTTTAAATTATTTTGAATAATGGAATGTAATAAAATATTTTGTCATTGTCAAATTGGTCAAATTTAGATCTCGAGTATAATTTTTTTTTCAATTAACGGACCACTAGACGAAATCTGTAGAGAATGTCATTTCGGTGAACAATTTAGCAGTTTTGAGACTTGATGACACATTTTTTATTATTTTAAGTGAAAATCTGTAAAAAAAAAATAAAAAAGTTTAAGATTTATTTATACTTTTGAAAAGATTAGAGGCCCAATTGCAATTTTTCTATTGTATTTTCTTTTTTCTATCATTTTAATTTATTTAAGTCATGGGCAAAATTGTCAAACAATTATCAAAATAGTCATTTGGGGACCATCTGTGCGAATAAATGAAAAGATGAGGATAATATCTGCTAAAGAAATTGAATGAGGATGAAATCGTTACAAACTTGAAAGAATGGGGACGTTAGTGTAATTAACTCTATAATAAATTCGATAAAGATGACAAAATAGGAATATGATTTTTTTTTTTTGTGTGTGTGACTTATTTAATAAGTAGACTTGCATGATTTGACAATTCAGAATAGTACAAAGATTGGCAACTTTGCCTGTGCGTTCCTGCTTTCAAATTCCATTAATGACAAGCAAACATTACAATTATTATAAGAGAGTCTTACAAAACATAAGAAGTTAAATAGACACAGATTCCTTTAACCAAATTCCACACATCATGCCAAAATACTTCTCAAATACTACCACTACCCTGTCATTTTGCTAAGCCCCTACCACACCCCCCCACCCTCGCACCCCACAGACACACTATAAAAACCATCTTCTGCATGTAAGCTCTGCAGGAAAATCACTTCACTCCATTCCCAACATCATCAAGCCACTAGAAAAATCAACTTTTCCTAAGCAAAAATCAAGCTTTTGTACTAAAATGAAAATGATTATCTTCCTTGCCTTTGCACTCTTCCTCCAGGGATCTCTTGGTAATCCACAAAACAAGTTATTACATTAATTTGCTCGATCGATTGTCTTATCACGCAATATGACTAACATTTTTGTTTCCCTTCTTTCTTGAATGCAGGGGAATTAGTATGCGAGGAATTGCCAGTTGGATTGTGTTCATTCTCAATCGCATCCTCTGGAAAGCGATGCCTGTTAGAGACGTTTGCATCAAATGATGGAACTCTGGAATTCCAGTGCAAGACAACTGAAGTTGTTGCTATTAACTTGCACGAGTATATTGAGGCTGATGAATGCGTGAGTGCGTGTGGGGTTGATAGAAAATCTGTTGGGATCTCATCAGACTCCTTCTTGATTCTCAGTTCACCGCCAAGCTATGCTCACCACAGTGTTACCAGAACTGTCCCAACATTGTCGATCTTTACTACAATTTGGCTCTAGGAGAAGGTGAGCTTCACAACAACCCCACCCCCACTGCCCGTCGCATTTTATCATACAAATGACAGATACTATTCTGTCTTTGTTTAATTAAAAATAATTGTATGATTCAAATATTAGAAGAAGTAATATTTTTTATCTGCTAACATTGTATTTGATAACAATTAACAGGGGCATTTTTACCTGATTTGTGCAAATCTCAACGAACAAGTTTACGGCGTTCAATGGCTCAGATTCAAAGTTCTGGTGCTGCTCTCGGTCCTGTTTCTGCTGCTGCTGGTCCTATGTCTGCTGCAGCACCTGCTCCGGCCTCAAGTGGAGCATCTTCACCTGTAGATTGTGCTCCAGCTCCAATGAAATTACTGTTGGGAATTGAGACCAATTCCTTTATTGCCTACAAGATCCTTGTTCAGAGAAATATAACAAAACAGAAAAATATAAAGATAGAGAAAGATTTACGGACTATCAAAGATTTCACTATATGAAAAATTGTTACAATCATATAGATTTCACCTACCCAAATCCCCAAGTATCTCAAGAAAAATAATACCCTAAGCTTTTTTACCGCACCCACCAATTTCTACTCTTTGTACAACCCAAAAAGAAAACAAGAAAAACAAATAGGGTGCTAGGCTTACAATTTTTCTCTCAGAAAACCTCCTGGTCACTACTACAAAAGAGAATAACTATATCAATTTATAGTTAACGAATTACCTAATTTTCATACAAGTTTAAACTACCAAGGAGTCCAAGATTTGGAAACTTGTTCCATTTTTGTCGACCTAGATGTCTTCCAAGTTTCGACTACCAAAGTGTCCAAGATTAGGAAACTTGCATTTTTAGTCGACTTAGATGTCTTCCAAGTTTTGACTACCAAGTTTTGAGAAAATATCCCAACAATCTCCACCTTGACGAAAAACAAGTCAAAAATCAATCATCTCTTCTGCAGATCTTCATCTCGATACTTAAAAACGGTACACTTTGACAATCCCAATTCTCAAAACAGAGAATTAACATACTCCACCATATAAGTATAATCACTTAGAAAAAACGTTTTCTAAGAATTTCATCGGCTCATGTCGAATAAATTTGTTGAAATAATATGGTGCAACTCCCTTGCTTGACTTACTTGGAAGTTCATCAGCCATCGACATCAATTCCACCACACACCTTGCATTAATATCAAGCCAATGCCCATGTGCAAATGTGGACCCGCTAGTAGTAACACATCCTCTATCATGGCAACTAGCGCATGCCACGAGGATGTAAATATTTACTCAAGCGACATCATCGCCTCCCATAAAGAGAGACATATTGTCCAGAGATCGATGTCGAGCGAGTTAGCCGAGCCTCGCTCCACCTTTTGGACAATTTTTCCTCACGTGACCAGGTTTTCTACAATTCCAACAAGATACTTTCCTTTTAGTATCTTTGTCAGAAACAGGGGTTGGGTTCCTTTTCAAAGCTTTGTGCGAGTCTAGATTGAATCAAAACATCTTTAACTTGTACTTGCCACAAGCAAAATTGATTCTTCCGTCAAATTTGTCCACGTCATATTTGATAGACATATCTTCTCTCGTGCTCCAACACTCTGAACGATCTGATGCTCTAATACCACTGTTGGGAATTGAGACCAATTCCTTTATTGCCCACAAGATCCTTGTTCAGAGAAATATAACAAAACGTAAAAATATAAAGATAGAGAAAGATTTACGGACTGTCAAAGATTTCACTATATGAAAAATTGTTACAATCATATAGATTTTATCTACCCAAATCCCCAAGTATCTCAAGAAAAATAATACCCTAAACTTTACCGCACCTACCAATTTCTACTCTTTGTACAACCCAAAAAGAAAACAAGAAAAACAAATAGGGTGCTAGGCTTACAATTTCTCTCAGAAAACCTCTTGGTCACTACTACAAAAGAGAATAAACTATATCAATTTATAGTTAACGAATTACCTAATTTTCATACAAGTTTAAACTGCCAAGGAGTCCAAGATTTGGAAACTTGTTCCATTTTTGTCGACCTAGATGTCTTCCAAGTTTCGACTACCAAAGTGTCTAAGATTAAGAAACTTGCATTTTTAGTCGACTTAAATGTCTTCCAAGTTTTGACTACCAAGTTTTGAGAAAATATCCCAACAATTACATACCTATATGGTTTTATATGGAATTGATTCGATACAATAGTTGTAATTATATATACTATTTAATGAAAATGGACTACATCGATTATTCATAATTTCTTCTCGGTGGAGTAACATATACTAGTGCTAGTATTGCATACCTTTACATCATATGATAAAAAATAAAACTAACAACAGGCTAAACCTCGGCTTTTCTTGACTAAATTCGGCATCATGCAATGATTTAGTTTCCTTACATTTACTTTCCGAATGAAAAATTCATTTTTCCCCAAACTCACATAATTCAATGAATAAACGTAAAATCACAATAATAAAACCCTTATTATACAAATCTCAGACATTTACCCGACCAACAAATACTAAACAGAGAAAAGCATAAAAAGAGTATCACGTAAACGGAGAAAATCACCATCTTTGTGAACTATCCCCAAGTGTAAAATTAGAAGAATGAATAATCTTTATTCAATTAAAATCAAGATACAATGTACAAATATATATAGCTAACAAGAATCAACTATCATCGCCTTTAAATAAGAACCGAAACCTTTTATCCCAACTAAAAGCCATTATACCAATCAAAAGCCTAGTGAAACCTCTACTCAATCCTATAACTCACCTTCCTTACCCATAAAAATCCATCATCTACTTATAAAACTATCACACCTAATGATATACAAACCAAAAGGAACCTTGGACTCCACTTGGTGTGATGAAAATATACGCGTTGGCCATGTATGTAAGAATATGATGATAAATTTCATGGTAGTGGAGGATGAGGTATGGAAGACCCCAATGGAAGGAGAAATAAGGATGGAGGACAAAAAGATGAGGATAAAGAAGAAGAGGTGATGCAGATTTTTGTAAATGCTTTGGTGGGAAACCCGAGACATAGAACCATTAGGATGCACAGTAAACTCAAAGGAAAAGGTATCCATTCTCACCGAGAGTGGGAGTACCCACAATTTTTAGATGAGAAGTTGATCCAATCTTTGACATGTGAAACTAACACCTCCGGGACCATGATGGTATCAGTTGCAAATGGACATAAACTTGAGAGCAAGGCTTTGTGCAAACCTTTTAGTGTGGCGGATGCAAAATTTAGAGTTCCAATTTAAGTTGAGGTCATTAAAATTAGGATGCAAAGTGATATGGCTTTAGGAGTGGATTGGCTCACCAATTTGGACCCGATGACATTTGACTATACCTAAGGTTTCATCGGGTTCAAGAATGGTGATGAGGTAGTAGAGTTAGCCAAGAGGGAGTCCGAAGTAGGGTAGAAATGATTGAAGGAAGGCAAATGAGTAGATGTATATACCAAAGCAAGAGTATGGGTTAGTAGGACAATTTTGGGCAATAATTGAAGAGAAAGATATCGTTGACTCACTTAGTGTAATTCAAACAAGAGTAGTTGATTTTGATGATGTGTTTACATCACCAAAAGGATTACCACCTCCTAAAGCTTTGAAAGAAGGGACCCAACCCTCTTGATTGAGGCCTTATAGATGTCCTTTCGCATGTAAGTCCGAGGTAGAGAAGATGGTGAGAGAGATGGTTGAAAGTGGGATTGTCCACCCAAGAATAGCCGATTTGCATCTCGTGTACCACTTGGTGAAGAAGAAAGATGGCACATGGAGGTTTTGTGTAGACAACAGCAAATTGAATAACCTTACTATGAAGGATAAGTATCCACCGCCCGTAATTGATGATGTTGGGGAAAATAGTTCACCGGATCTTTGATTCTTGCAAGAACAATTGACAGGGCTCAGATTAATACTGTCCAACTCCACAAAGGTAACACCAAGTTACAATGACAAACTAAGAAGGATCTATTTCACTAAAGGAAATAAAGGGAGGAAAGGGGTTGCAATTTTCACAAAGAAAATATATCAAACAATGGCAATGGCTTTTTCCTGGTTTGGCTTTTCTGTTGTAGACGTCCATTGTTTCACATGTGGTATATAATGAATATGGTGATATTGGTGGTATTAATCTCTACCCAAACCAACACTAATATATATAGTGTAATATATATTATATATATGGTATGGAATATATATGTATATATGGTAATAATATAATAACCCATATTATATTATACCCCCCTAATATATATATATATTTCCTAAACCTAGCCGTCCCACTTTCAACCGGGTCAAACACACTGGGTCACTGAGCAACGACCCAAAGGTACATTAAAACCTCCAAGTGACCTACACACGTCCTTCATCAATTTGGGCTAACACACTTGTGGAGTGGACTATACAATTATCATTCAATTCTGGGCTCAAAGCCTATGAAGATATAACGGGTCTATTAATCATCACTGCCCCGGGTTTATTTGAGATCACAAAAATCCCAACAAACCTCCACCTTGATCCAAATATACCTGCAAATCCCAAAAGTAAAAATAGCTTAGTAGTTGTTAAAAAAGGATTCCAAACAAGTTGGAACTTTACATACCTTTACCGAAGTTTAGAAGTGTCAGCCAACTTCTAAACTTAAACATTGTGAGCACCTTAGTGCCCATATTTGCAAGGTTATAAACCTTCAAATACCTAAGCAACAACTTTAAAGCTTCCCAATATTTAGGACCTGAATCAAATATGTACCTGCTTAAAACACTAACAATAAAGGCCAAGACTGGCCTAGTGCAAACCATCAAGTACATAACGGAGCTAATAACATTTTAGTAGGAGTTTTTACTCATAAACTCCTTTTTCTTATCCTATTCCTCAGACAAGATAAATTGGTTACCAAGAGGCACATAAGTGGGTTTGCAATTAACAATGCCAAATTTCTTAAAAAATTCAAGCACATACGGCGTTTGATACACAAATAAGCATGAATTTGACCTGTCTCTATCAATCATACCAAGGAACCTTCTAGAATGTCCTAGGTATTTCATGTCAAATTCTTTACTTAACTCAACACTTATCTTGTTTACCACTTTCATGTTAAGTCCATCCAATAACATGTCATCCACATAAAGTAACATATACACACAATCATCATTTGTGTTGTGGTGCAGGTAATACAAGCAATTATCAAACTCGTTCCTCTTGTAACCAAAAACATGTGAATCAAACATTCTATACCACTGACCCTTGGCTACTAGCCTAGCCTCGTATCTCACAAGCTCACTATCAGTGGTACCCTTTTTCACCTTATAAACCCATTTGCATCCCACTATGGATTTATCCTTAGGTTTAGGAACTAAATCCCCAGTTTGATTCCTAACAAGAGAACTCATCTCTCCTCTCATGGTACTAAACCATTCTATGGACTTCTCACTCTTTATAGCCTCCACAAAGGTATTTGGCTCCATATCAACTAATTCTTGATAACTAGCATAGGCTATAATGAAGTCAAATAGTCTTTGGGGTTCCCTACATGGTCTCTTCTTTCTATCTCTAGCCAATTGATAATCAGCTAAAGGATTTTGGTCAACGGGATTTTCCTCTATCACATCCTCGTTACCTTCTGCATCTATGTTCTGCTGATTTTGATGTGTGTCACTCTCCACCTCACTAAGGGTGATGGGGATGTGGGTACTCACTTTCTCCACCTCAACTAGGGACTCTTCCCTAATGGTTTCTTGTTGTTTTTCACTCTCTAAACAAGGCATATCTAACTCATTAAAAATGACATCCTGAGTAATGATGATTTTCACACCCTTTTGGCTCCTATCCCACAACCTATACCCCTTATCACCCTCTAGGTATCCTAAGAAAACACATTTCCTAGTCTTGGGATCTATTTTTCCCTCACTCTGATGAATGAAAGCAGCACAGCCAAAAGTCTTAAGTATGGAGTAATCAGCACATTTACCATACCATTTTTCATAAGGTATATCACCATTTAAAACAATAGAAGGAGACTTATTAGTTAAATAGCAAGCAGTCATAACAGCTTCACCCCAAAACGATTCAGCATACCGAACTCAACATCATACATTTAACCTTATCAAGCAAAGTACGATTCATCCTTTCAAAGAACCCCATTACATTTGGGGAGTGTAAAGTATGCGCTTTATATATAGTAATGCCACACTCATAACACAAATTATCAAAGTCAACATTGCAGAATTCAAGCCCATTATCATTACACAAATATTTTATCTTTTTACCTGTCTGATTCTCCATTTGAACTTTCCAATTTTTAAATTTAATGAAAGTTTCACTTTTATATTTCAATAGATAAACCCACACACGTCTGGAGAAATCATCAACAATAGACAAAAAATATTTGTTACCACCAAAAGTGGGATTGCTCTCGGGAACCCACAAATTAGTATGAATGTATTCTAACACTCTACTTGTCTTGTGTGTGCTAGATGAAAACGATATCCTACGTTATTTTCCAAGCACACAATGATCACAAAATGGAATGTCAGACACCTGATCCTTACCAAACACATCATTGTCGTTAAGGAACTTAAGTCCTTTAACACTAATGTGAGCTAACCTATTGTGCCACATTTGTTTATGATCGGTGTCAATGGAAGAGATAGTAGAATTTAGACCACTCATCACTTCAGCATGTGTAACATATATGCCATTTCTCCTAGTAGCTTTAAAAGCTCTAAGTACACCCTTACACATTCTAATCATGCCATCACCAAGCCTACCCATGAAACCCTGTACTCTCTAACTCCCCTATAGAAATCAAATTTCTACCCATATGCGAGAATATATCGACTTCTCTTAATGTATGCACAAAGCCATCATCAAACTTAACAGTTACATTACCAACACCAGTAATTCTATATGCAACTCCATCCCATGCAACTACATGTCCATGATCAGCCTCATGCAAATGATCAAACCAAAACTTATTTGAAGTGACATGAAAAGATGCACCAGAGTCAAGAATCTACTCATGTATATGGGAGTTCATAGAGAGGTTAATCTCACTAGGCTCAAAATTTAAAAGCATGTAAACCTCACCAGACTCATCACTAGAGGTCACTACATTTGTCTCTTTCTGATCTTCTCTTCTCTGTTTGTTCTTCTCTTTATAATACTCACTAATGAAATGTCCTATTTTCCCACACCCGTAACATTTCTTTCCTTTTGCCCTCCCATGCGACTTAGAACGACTTCTACCATTTCTATTGCTACCACTGTTTTGCCCACCTCCACTTCCACTCCCATCCACCCCTGAGGTCTACCCCTCACAAAATGGACTTCACCATTTTTTTTCTCATTTTCTCGAACTTCAATTCTCTCTCCTTACTTTTTAAAAAGTCTATGACAATATCGGTGTAAGGGTCTCCCTCCCATACTTAATGGCATTCTTGACTTCCTTATATGAATCAGGAATGACATTTAACAAAATGATAGCTTTGTTAATTTCGGGGACCATTTCACCACGGTTTGTAATATCTTGCACAAGCTTATTAAAAACATCAAGATTGTCATCCAAATCCTTGAGGGATCAATTTTGAAGTCGAAAAAATTTTCAAGGAGATAAATTTTATTTGGAGTGGATTGGATTAAATAAAGCTCTTCTAATTTTTTCCAAAGCTTTTCTGTGGAATCAAATTTTCCAACTTTTCGCAAAACAGGGTCTGACAAATGCAATATAATAGAAGTGTAAGCAAGTTCATCAAAATCCTTTTTCTAATCCTCAATAACATTAGGACCATAAGAAACATTAGGACCATAAGAATTATCAATAGCTTTTGAAACCTTTTGCCGAACCAAAATACCTTTCATTTTCTGTTGCCAAATAGAAAAATCACCTTTACCAGTAAAGACACTCAAGTCAAAACGATGTGCAGACATCTTAACAAATAAGAATACACACCAACAAGCACCTCAAGATAATCACGCAGAAATACCTAAGGCCTCAATATACACCGTTTTAGATTCTCAGAGTTTCATGAGATTCGTGATCTCAGATCAAGAGAATTGTCAAACGGGTAAAGTCCAGGTGACAGTTCTAAATAATAATGCACAAAAAATAAAGTATCGCAAATAATCAGCACCAAAACAAAAGCTAACACAAGTCACAATAATGGGCACATAAACTTCCTAGTAACTGGCAATGGTTACCCCACACGGTAACCCCAAAATCTATTGGCCACCCCACACGATGACCTGCTAGTACTGGAATGTAAAAGAGATTAGTCAATTTACCAGAGTGGACCAAATCTAACGGTCCATATTAAATATGAGAGATGCGAAACAAATTAAATAAGAATTCCAGCAGCAACAGCAACCACACAAGCTGGAAAAACCACGAAGGTTTTGCAAACGTCGAATACGTTCACTATCGAACCACCTTGTCCAAGCTATCCGGACCACTAAATTTATAATTGACCACCACAAAAGGTCGAAATAGGACGAGGATCCTAACGCCACCAAAGACGTGCCTCCACGCGCCACCTGAAGAAATCTGCAGCCGAAAATCACGCACCACCCACGCGCCGCCTCCATTGTCCCACGCGCCGCACGTGCTCAACCGTCAGCTTTGCCTTGATGTCAGGAGTTAGAATATAGTCTCCGTTCACAAAGATGACGTCTTCCTTGGCTGGAAAATGGACGGACAGATATGGGCAGATTTGTGCTTCTTCTTCTTCGTTAATCTGACGACCTAAAATTAATTTTCTTGCACTACGAAATGCCACCGAGGCTCTGATACCAATTGTTGGGGAAAATAGTTCACTGGATCTTTGATTCTTGCAAGAACAATTGACAAGGGTCAGATTAATACTGTCCAACTCCACAAAGGTAACACCAAGTTACAAAGACAAACTAAGAAGGACCTATTTCACCAAAGGAAGTAAAGGGAGGAAAGGGGTTGTAATTTTCACAAAGAAAATATATCAAACAATGGCAATGGCTTTTTCCTGGTTTGGCTTTTCTCATGTGAGACGTCCAATCGTTTCACGTGTGGTATATAATGAATATGGTGATATTGGTGGTATTAATCTCTGCCCAAACCAACACTAATATATATAGTGTAATATATATTATATATATGGTATGGAATATATATGTATATATGGTAATAATATAATAAGCCATATTATAGTATACCCCCCTAATATATATATATATATATTTCCTAAACCTAGCCGTCCCACTTTCAACCGGGTCAAACACACTGGGTTACTGAGCAATGACCCAAAGGTACATTAAAACCTCCAAGTGACCCACACACGTCCTTCATTAATTTGGGCTAACACACTTGTGGAGTGGACTATACAATTATCATTCAATCCTGGGCTCAAAGGCTATGAAGATATACCGGGTCTATTAATCATCACTGCCTCGGGTTTATTTGAGATCACAAAAAATCCCAACAGATGAGTTAATTGATGAATTTTATGGGGGTTGATATTACTCTAAAATTGAGCTCAGATCTAGGTACCATCAGATCAGAGTTAATCTTGGTGACATTTGTAAAACTGTTTTTAAAACTTATCAAGGTTTATATGAGTTTAAAGTTATGTCTTTTGGTCTAACCAATGCACTTGCCACCCTCCAAAGCCTAATGAATGATGTCTTTCAAGAACATCTAAGGAAGTTTGTCATGGTATTTTTTGATGACAAATCGGTCAATAGTAAGGATCAGGAAAGCCATTGTGAACACTTGTAGATAGTGTTGGAATTACTGAGGAAGAACCAACTATATGCTAAGCTCAGTAAGTGCTCTTTTGGGCACATACAGGTGGAATACTTAGGGAACATCATCTCAAGAAAAGGGGTATCAGCAGATCTAAAAAAGTGGAAGCTATGGAACTGTGGCCCTTACCAGTCAACAGCAAACAATTAAGAGGTTTTTTGGGTTTGACATGATACTAAAGAAAAATTTGTTAAAAACTATGGTGCATTAGCTAGACTAGTCAATGATTTACAGAAGAAGGACAAGTTTTAGTGGACCAATTTAGTTGAGGCTGCCTATAATAGTTTAAAATTGGCTATGAGCACAACTCCAGTCCTAGCCTTGCCTAACTTAGAAAAACCATTTGTAGTGGAAACAGATGCTTGTTATGGAGGAATAGGGATAGTTCTAATGCAAGACATGAAGCCCTTGGCTTACATTAGCAAGGCCATTGGATCTAAGAATTTGGGGATGACCATTTATGAGAAAGAACTTCTGGCACTAGTACTGCAATTACCATTTTATTGTAAAGACCGACCATCAGTAGAGTTTCTATTAGAACAAAGAATCACCACAACATTGCAGCAAAAATGGTTAACAAAGTTATTGGATTTGGACTATGAAATTCAGTATAAGAAAGGCTGAAAACCTGGTGGCTGATGCTTTATCTCGAAGGACAGAGGATGGGGGTGAACATCATAGCATTTCACATGTGGCTCCAATTTGGATTCAATAAGTGATATATAGTTATGACAGTGATGAGTGGGCTAAGGAGAAAATACAGGCCATATTACTTGATCCAAGAATAGAACAAGAGTACCACTAAGAGTGGCCTACTTAAATACAAGAATAAACTTTATGTGGTGGATGAAGCATCAGACATGAGCTGATAGGCAACATACATGCCTCAAAAGAGGGTGGGAATTCTAGAATTCAAGAAAGATATGTTGAGCTAAACAACACTTCTACTCGCCAGGGCTGACACAAGAAATAAAGAAAGAGGTGCTACAGTGTGAGGTCTGTCAGAGGTGTAAAGATGAACATGTGCAATACCCTGAGCTTCTACAGCCATTACCTGAACCTTAGCATGCTTGGAGCCATATCTCCATCGATTTCATTGAGGGTTTGCCAAGGTTTGGGAGTATAGTGGTAGAACGATTTACCAAAAGTGTCCACTTCCTCACCTAGACTCATCCATTCACAGCTAAGAAGGTGGCTCAGTTGTTCTTAG
The DNA here is from genome assembly GCA_023638005.1 of Forsythia suspensa. Taxonomy (NCBI): domain Eukaryota; kingdom Viridiplantae; phylum Streptophyta; class Magnoliopsida; order Lamiales; family Oleaceae; genus Forsythia; species Forsythia suspensa. The sequence goes on from CM042670.1 coordinate 691,762, forward strand.
ATAACATTTATAAGCTGCGTGGCATGCCCCAAAGTATTATAACATATAGGGATAAGATATTTACTAGTACTTTCTGGCAAAAACTATTCAGATTGGTGGGAACTCACCTTCAATTCAGCACTGCCTACCATCCCCAGAGAGATGGGCAAACTTAAAGGTTAAATCAGTTCCTTGAAATGTACCTCAGATGCATGACTCACTCAAGACCTAAGGGTTGGGTGGGTCAAGTGGATCTCACTTGCTGAATGTGGTATAATACCACTTACCATATAGCTATTAAAAGGACTCCATTTGAAGCATTGTATGGGATTGTTCCTCCCCAATTAGCTATGGGGCCTCACCAACAGACCAACACTGCTGCAGTAGAGGAAATTCTGAGGAAAAGGTACAAAATGGATCACCAGCTGAGGGAACACCTAGCACAAGCTAGGGCTAGGGTGAAAACTTATGCAGATAGAAAATGGACTGAAAGGGAATTTCAAGAAGGGATTGGGTGTATTTAAAATTACATCCCTACCACCAATAAACAGTAGCAAGGAGGGTACATCATAAATTTAGTCCAAGGTATTATGGTCTTTATCAGATCGAAAATAAGATTAGGGCTGTAGCATACAGACTCATCCTACCTGTGGGCACAAAAATCCATCCCACCTTTCTCGTGTCATTACTCAAAAAGAAGTTAGGAAACAGAGCAGTGGTGGTGGAGCAAATGCCTCTAGTGATATCAGCTGAGGAAGCCAAACAACCAGAAGATGTTTTACAAACCAAGATGTTTGAAAAGGGTGACAATGCTTGAACTCAAAGATTAATCAAGTAGAAATGGCAGGCAACAGAAGGCGCAACATTGGAAGACTTGGAACAAATTCTTATGGGATATCCTAATTTCGAACCTTGGGGACAAGGTTTATTTAAGGGTAGGGGTTGTTATGATCAGACATAGCCACTGTTCATTTGGGAAAAGAAGAGGCAGAGGAGTAACAAAAATACCAGAAATTCAAATGAATAAGGGAGGAAAATGTCAGTGTCCATTGAAGAAGAAGAACAATAACCATACGCGTCGTTTCGTCTAAGTTGGGACGACATTGTTTCAATATATGTTAATTCCTGAGATTAGCTTTACAATTTTTGTAAGTTGTTAAATTGGAAATCATGTTTCCTGTAACTGAACATATATACACTACAGAGGATAGAGAAATCAGATTTTTGATAATTGGACTGTAATTTCTGAATTCATTTCTTTTCTCCACTTATTCCAACTTTCTTATTTTTTTAATTCTCTTCCCATTCATATGTTGATGATTGAATTGTCTAATTGAGCTAGAATTCGTGATTCCCAGCTCAAGCAGTTCTTGTGGTGAAGTTTTAGGTTCAATCCTCCATTGATTGTGTAACGACCGAAATTTTTTGCTAGCATTTAAAATTTCACAAAAAATAGATTTCAATTTTCGTTGTCGTTACGAACTTCCTAGTGCGTTTTAAATATTAGTCGCGATATTTTTTTTCTTTCTCATGCTTGCCTTATTTTATTTCTTTGGATTTGATGCTTACGGAATATTATTTTACCACAGAACCCCGATAAAATTTTAAGATCGAAAAGTTCTTACATTGAGTCAATTTTCTTTTTAACTTTTGGCCAACATATTTGATCCAAAAACCGAGAAATTTTACAACCTTTATTTCGACCCAATCTAATCTTAATTTTTAGTCCAAAAATAAGACCCAAAGCAGCCGTGAATAGTCCGTTTCCAGCCCTCATGTTCTGTCCGGTTCCAGCCTTTTATAGCTTTGATAAACACCCTAGCTACCATTTCTTTTGTTGAACCAAATAGCCTCTCCACCAACAGAAAAACCGGCCCACTACTGCTCTTAAACTCAGCATAAAACGCCCCATTTAGCCCTCATTCAAACCATTTTTCCTCCCACTTATCCACCACTCAACCCACTTGCATTTCAGCTAAAATGCCCCAAGGTTCTCTACTGATAAACCTCCCCAAAACTCCTCCATGATCACTGATAAAACTGGCCATTTAGTTTCTTTTTCCCCTCATTGTTCAGCCAACAAATTATAGTTATTCAACCCCATAAAATCTCCAGATATTCGGCCTCTTACATCACTTTAATTCTCCTCATTTCAATCACCAAAATATTCCAGCATTCTATTTTTTTCCCTCTATTAATTCGGCCCTCAGCAATAGGCAATTATCATCCAACTTTGTTCTAGTAATTTCTCCTTCCTCCTTCATCATTTTCAGCCCCAAACTCCAACTACAAGTTCTACTTTTCTCTATTTTTTCTTCATCTTTTCCTGCCCAGAACTCGGCCCTACAGTGTATTCTTCTTTGCAAAGAATTTTAGCATACAACATAAAGAAGAACTTCCCTTCTTCTCCTTCAAAAATCAGACCCAACAGAGAGACTATTGTTGTGTTTTCTTCGCAATTCCAACCACTTTCTTCTCCAAGTTTTAGCGTTTAATCTCCGTCATTTTATACTCCAAACTACAACACATGGATTTTGGTAAATCAACAAGGCAACTACGGAGTTAATGTAAGGAAAGGGACACGCAATTCAACTCAACAAAACTTCTAAATTTGCAAGGTAGTTTTATTTACTGTGAAAAACCATGATTTATAAATGCTTTAGGAAAATTATTATGTGAAATAAATGCTATGTAAATTTGTTTAAGAAGGAACTCTATGATTGTGATCGAAGGAAATCACATGTGCATGATAGTGATTGAAGGAAATCACATTTAAGTTCATGGGTGACGGTTACCAAATTATGCTGTTCCTATGTACGTTTGAAGTGATGGCATGTTCATTTATGTTTCCATATAATTTTTCCCGCATGTTAGTAAATTTCCTACTGAGTGTTTCTTATGAAATACTCACCCTAAAATGAATAAATTTTTAGATTGAAATGATTGACGTTGGCGCGACGGCGTAGACTAGCGATTATGAAGTTGAATCATTTTATTTAAATTAAGTTTTGATATCGAGATGACTGAGTCAATCATGATGTAAAAACTATAATTTAGATGTTGGTTTTCAGTATTTAATCATGTAAAGAACATGGAAAACGAGATGTTGGTTCAATTGTCATCTAAATTTGTAAGGTAGATTCTGAAATTTCAGCTTTCTGCCCTTACTTTGAAAAATCATAACTTTTTGTATGTTTGGAGTTTTTGAGTGAAATTAGTGGCTGTGGAAACCCTTTTATGTGGTCTAATGGAAGCAATTGGAATCACTCAAAATTCTATCATATGAATTTATTATGAATGTTTTAGCAGATCGCCTTAAGGTTCCCGGGACAATTTTTTAAGCAAATTTGGCCAACTTGTTTTCCTACCAAACGACGTAGCTAAGGTCTAAAATTTTAACATGGCCTATTCCAAGGTCCCAAGTATCTACAGTTCAAATTTTGAATTTTTTGAAGTTCGTTTGGATGGTCAAATAAATTGTGGGGACACCTATCACGATTTAGGTAAAATTTAGAAATTTTTTTTTCCTTGTGCGGTTGTTATTTTTCATAATAGTTATATTTTTAAAACCCATCAAGGGCACGGAAAATATTATTTGGAGTCGTCACATATTATTTAAAGATTATTTTAGTCATTATCCGGGTTGAGAAAATCCGAGGAGTTATAGAATCAGCTTCGTTCATCACACTTCCGTCCTACAAAAACCCTTTAAACCCTAATATCACAAGAATAAGCAGATAAACATATTTATACACAAATACATACACATAAACTTATCCATAATACACACTCTCGCACATACACACGTTTACAAGATGAGTAAGAAATGAATGGCCATTTTTCTTTGTAGAGATTGATTCTATTGATCCGACACGAGACACCATCCAAAGAGGGTTTAGGTTTTGGCCATGTGATAACCGATGCCCAGCTTGGGAAAAAATTGGGACACCTCAAACAGGTTCTTCTTCTTCATCTTATGCGTCAGTTTCTTGGCCCCACCCACCACTGCTACGTTGGCGGTGGAAGTGCTACTCAAGTTTCGGAGTATGTTGAACGAAAATATGAAAAGGGTAGCGGTTTTCTCAGTGTGGATACTCTATTAGGAAAGAGACCACTCGCCATTTTTGGATTGTACTAAAACATGTGGGCTTTCAATTTGATTTTGCATAAAAAATTTGTTCAAAAGTTAAAACTATTGTACCTCTTAATCGCGGTGGGATCCGACCTTAGAGTCGAATTCAAATTCAATAGCAAGTGAATTTCATGAAATTGGGTAGGTATCGAACAAGGAGAATACCTTGGTATCGCTGAGGTTGGAATCTGGAAAATACATTGACAGACAAGAGGAACCGGTGGTCAATGGTAGAGAAGAAATAGGGATGATGTGAGGAGATTTGAGTATAGGAGCAAATGTTACCCAAATATGTTAGTGAAGAGTGAAGACGGACATATGTTGCTTTTTCTTGTGAGTAGGATAGAAAACCTCCCTACGGTCGGTGATTAAAGCATGGTTTAGAAAATTTGACTAGACCTGTCGATCCAACCGAGAAAATTTGGAACATGCAACAAAGCGGTATGGGCTACTAATTTAATCGAGCATTAGAAAACCATCTAGGAAACTAGGATTTTAGCTATTAAATTGCAACTGGCAAAACCGGGTCCGCTTTTTAATGGGTTTTTCAGATCTGAAATTTTTTGACTGAAAAATGTAATTTCCAATCATTTAAGGATAAAAAAGGGAAAACAAAATTCATATTAGAGCAAATCAGATTTGAAGACATAATGGGTTTATGTTCTAAAGTTTAAACTTTGAACATATATTTCTACTAATATTGGATGTGGACATTATGAAAAGTCTATTTGAAGCCAAGTTTTGTGAGTAATTTTGTCTTTAAATGTTGGTTTATTTGCAAATAATTTAATTTTAGAAATTTTGTGAGATTTTTGGATTAATTTTTTAATTGAAATCGGTTCGACCTCGATTCGACCCAGTTCGACCTTTTGACCCTTGACCCATTTGCTTTTTTTTTGAGACGATTGCCCATCCGATTTTTAGAACATTGAATTAAAGTCGAGAATTAATTTTAACTACACATTTTATTTTCACAAGAATCACAACTTTTATCAACTTTTCAATAACAAATTTATCAACTTTTATCAAGATCTACTAAAAAGGACTAAAAAGTGATTTTAGCAAAATCAAATACGCACTAAATGTTTCAATAGTGACTAAACTTTTAGTAGCATCTTCGATCAATCATTGAATTTTCAAATTTTGTTGGGAGCTCATTGAACTTTCGGGTTACACTCATTTAATCACTCAAAGACGATTCAAGAAATGCCAATAGACGAAATCGCACACGTGGTAGATAAGTTGTGGTTAGAGTGAAATGCCACTCGAACCCAGAGCGTGTTGGTTCTCATCGAAATGCGCTAAAGGCGCAGAGTTGACTAGACATCTAGGGGTTAAGTGTTGTTTTGGTGTGGTCTTCTTAGAGATAAGGCCATTTCTCTCTCGAATCGGTGTAGCTATAGATCCGACCTCAACTACAATCGCCTCAACTACAATAACTTCTATCACCACGTGTGTGCTTCCCTTGTTCAAAGAATTATTCCATCGTGGGAGTGATTAATTGGGCGTAACTTTTCAAAGTTCAGTGAACACGTAACAACATTTAAAAGTTCAGTGAGTGATCGAAGATGTGACCAAAACTTTAGTGATCATTGAAATATTTAACTCTGGAATTAACCTCAAATGTGTGCCATGTGGGCGTCCCGTTAGCCACATGTGTGCTTTGGTCCATTGGCAATTGTTGAATCTTGATCAATGATTAACAAAACGTAATTTTTCAAAATTCAATGAGCACACAACAAATTTTGAGAGTTCGCAACTAAAAGTTCTGTGATTATTGTAACATTTAACTCCATTTTTAGGGTTGAAATACCCTTGTTCAAAAACCTATATCTGAAAATTTGGTTTTTCTCAATTTTAGTGTTCGAGTATTTGTGCTAAGACACACTAATGCATCTCCCAAGCCAAGCTCGAGTCTTTTGATTATTATTATTTTAAGAGAAATTTACACCCTTTATTTTTTTTTTACTAATCTACTCTTAATTTTTTTTAGCACCAGACATCCTCAACTTTTTACTTAATTACAAATCACGTCCCTATTGACTGATAATAACGGATTTGCCCCCATCTTTAAATAAACAAAAATAAAAGAAAGCTAAAAACAATAAAAAATTATGAAAAAATTATAAAAAAGTCACATAAATTTTCAAAAAGTACAAAGTATATTCTTCCTCACCCACCCACCCCACATCATCGAACCACAACGATCACCTCCATACCATCATCACCACCTCCTCCACGCACCAGTAACCTCTACTACTATCATATGGCGAAACATGGGTGCCATTAATGATAGCCCATCAATTTGTCATTAATGAAAAATTTAAGATGGAGAAAATTTCGTCTCTTTAAATTTGTCATTATACATTATTCATATGTCCACTTCATGTCCAAATCCTATTGGGATTGCGAATCATGTGTCCATTGATGATAATCAGATGGATTTAATAGAATTGGATGAAACTTAGGTCACATGATTTGAAATGTCAGGTATTATCAAGACCCAGATTTCTAATCATCCTCTGTATCCAAACCTAGTACCTGGCTACATTGTGTGGAGGCTTCATTGTCTTTTTCACATATTGATGGGTGTCTTATTTTATATAGTTTTTTTTATGTTGAAAGGTGGGAGCACCACCATAAATGGCTTCAATTCTTGAAAAAATCAACAAAGAAATCTACCCTGCCATTTCTAGTTGCAGTGAAAATGTAGCCGACCTTGAACTTGATGAATTTATGGTACTAATGAATATTTAATGGAAGATTTAAGGAAAGAGAATTTTCTCCATCTTAATTTGTCATTAATGATAGATTGGGGGATATGGTACAGTGGTGGCGGCGTGGAAGAGGTGGTGGTGGTGTGGAGGTGATGGCTCTAGTGGGTGGTTGGTGAGGCATAAGATATTTTATACTTTTAAAAAAGTTATGAATATTTTTTTACGCTTTATTCTTATTTTCTATTGTTCTTAGCTTTCTTTTATTTTTGTTTATTTAAAGAATAGGATAAATATGTCATTATTTATTAATAGGGACATGATTTTCAATTAAGTGAAAAGTTGGAGATACTGGTGCTAAAAAAAAGGTTAAGGGTAGATTAGCAACAAACAATGAAGGTTGTGGACTAAAAGTACAAATTTCTCTTATTATAAACATAAATATGAACAAAAAGTTATAAACAAATTAAAATTAAAAGAATTTACAGGATTTAAATACGGGCTCCTGGGCGAGCCACATGTCAGCCCTTGGGCCAACTTGCGAAGCCCAGGAGCTGAGTTCAGCTCAATTTTCCTTGTAAAAAATCAAGCTTGGTCTGCCCTGAGCTCAATTAATGTGCGCCCAAAGCATGCCTGGGCCGGCTCATGCCCGAGCTGTCACAAGTCAAGCCAGGCTCAGGCTTTGGCCTTGAGATGACTTACGAAGCCTAGGAGTCAAGCTTAGCTCAATTTTCCTAGTTAAAAAGCTAGCTTAGCTCGACTATGAGATTTGTTTAGTGCATCCCGAAACTGCCCATGGGTCAAGCTCTTGCAAACCGGCCTAGACTTAAGCTCATTGCCACCCCTACTATTTGTTCATGTTGTTGAACAAAATTGTCTATAAAAAGTCGTTCTATGTATAGATACATGCCTAGAAGTATTAGGATGGACAATGAGGTATAGACAAAAACAAATCGGAGTTTAGTGATGCTTATTGCCCTAAACGAGCCTCACCTCACCTCACCTCGGGAGCTTGGACAAGGTTGACAAAAATGAGGATGCCTGGACCTCCATTAGTCAAATCGTGCCCATTTTTAATATATTTTGAAATTAAAAAAATAATGAATTTTTTTGACATATGCCAAGTTGAGCAGGTTGCGGCCAAGTAAGCATGGACCAACATGTTCGTTTTGACACCAAAACATATATTTATATATATATATATAGATGAATGATCTCCTGAGCACCGATGACATGACATATCTATTTAATGTATATTTCATTTATACATTGAATATGTGGGATCCACCATTATCCATTAAATAGACATGTCATGTCATCGGTGCTTAGCCACCGGTGCTTAGGAGATCATTCCTACATATATATATAAACTCAGAGAGAGGTTGAGAGCGTTGTAGGCCTCAACTCATCACACACTCATATTTTTTCTCTACAACTAGAAAGAAAGGAACATAAAAAAGAAAAAGATAATTATTTATTTATTTATTTTTCCTAAATTAACACATCTTGAACATGGTCTCTTTTGTGAAGGAAATTTTCGTCACACACTCATACTTTTCTCTAAAACTAGAAAGAACCAGCGGCAGTGCCTATAATATTTTTCCGGTACATATACATTTCCTATTTCTTCTGCACATTATGTAACATAGTTTAGTTGGCTTCAATTCAACAATTCATTCCATGATAATATGCTTTACTCAATTGTTTACAAGTTCATACGTTTATACATGTATTGTGATGATTGTATACTGTTATATTTTGGTATGTTTAAAAATATGTATTGGGTTATATGATATGGAGTTGTTGTTTAAGACCAATAACATTTGATGTTATCTGTTAAATGTAATCATGTTACGAATACGTCAAATAATTATGTTACATTGTATTGTGTGACTATTAGAGTTTATGTGGCCCACATGATAAGTTATTGGATTCGATAATATGTCTTATGTATATATCTAATTAATTAATTAATTAGATAATTATTGGAGAAGTTGATTTCCTTTAAGAACTCTATTTCGATGGAAAATAGAATTAGAGTCTAACTAGGAAATTGGTCCTCTCTACCTATAAAAGGACATATTTTTCCATCAATTTATTCGTGCCATTATGTGAGAGGTAAAGAGAGAGAAATACAATTAAACTACATATATTAAAGTGTGTTTGGAGATAGGAGATAAGCAATTAAATTTTGATGGAGATTCAAGAGATTTAAGATACAGAATTAAAGATCGTTGGCTATGGATCAAGGTACGTTCTTGTTACTTCAGATTTGTCTATGAAAAATAATGAAGTTTAAGATCTTAGAATTTATGTTCATGTTTTTTTTTAATTCCTCAAACTACGAAGAAATAAAGAGATACTACTTAGGTGCATAATTCGAAAAGCAAAAGCAAAAGCAAATGAAAACCAAACTAACAAAAACTAAAGATCTCTAAGCGATGGAAGGCCATATACATCGGTCTCAAGTAGTCCACGTGAACGACGTGGCAAGTCCGAAGATCCATACTCACGATAATGTCGTTGGTCCCCACTCGGAAGCTAAAGAGTCACGACCGGTTTCCCTCTCGAAAAATATGGGAAATTGTGTCTCGATCGAATGAAAGAAGATGTCGGATGCGTCGAGTATTGATGAATCACCAACGGCCCCCACCACGTGAAATGCAATGAATAGCGAGTGTAGAGTCGGCCTCAATCCATAAGTCCACAAGACCCATCCGTCGGGCAAGCTCAATGCCCCTGTAAAATGGCTCTCAACTCGCCTCCAAAATAAGTATGTCTCCGTAGCTGTGAGAGAAGGCCACGATACTACGCCCCGGTGTGATCTCCGATAACACCCCGCCACTCGCAAATCCATCCCCGACGCATCCATCAAGATTGATCTTGGTAGATCCAACCAATGGGGCACGCCAATAAACCAAAGTAAAGGGGTGGGGTAGGAGAAGTAAGAGTAAAACCAAAATGTGGGGCAAGATCAAGGTCCCCACGCCAATGCACAAATCGAAAGAGTCTTCCCATATGCAGAAAGAAATAGTGTGATAGACCCGCCAGATGATACGATTGGGCTCCATGCTAATCCTACGATGTCAGATCATTCCTAGTCATGTCAAATGTACCAAAAGACCAAAGCAAGGGATGATAGTGAGAATATGGCCACCTCGACAAACCGGCCGAGAATCTCCAAGTCTCGAAATCTATGTTGTAGCATCTCTCCAACCCCGAGGGAATGCCAAAAATAGCCGAGAAGTGCTGCCATACCGGTGAGCCATGTGGCTATCAATAAAGACATCTTGGATGGTCTCAATCGAACAAAGATCGACACCTTGATGCCATGTGGGCCCGAATCCTCCTACGAATAATCACATCCATCGGCACTAAACCCCGCCACAATCTCCAACAAAAGAAAGAGATAGTCTGCGGGATGATCGGGCCCAAATCATGCGACAAAAGGCTCGAAGAATACTCCCGGTGTGAACAAGTCGCCATGCCGACTTAGTAGAAAACCTACCATCCGGGTGTCTCTTTCCACATAGGTCTATCAAGAACATCGGGACAAAGCGGTAGACTTCCAACCGGATTGCTATATCATGTGGAAGGACCAACAAGAGTCTATCGATATCCCATCCAAGATCATCAAAAAACTCAACTACCGGACGGAGGTATGCTCCTATGAGGAAACATTTGAGCTAAAGTCATGTCACCCATCCAACATCGTGCTAAAAGAATATACGCCCGACCCAATGCCACGCGATGTGGGGCTCATTGTGAGTCCCACCCCTTTAGCCTCCTCCAAACCGCGAGGCGAGAATGTGGTATGGGTGCGGGAAGGGGTGGGTGCCCGCAATACTTGCCCAAGAAAATCGAGCCCAAAGCGATCTGCTTTGTGATCCGAATAACCACCGAGCTTCAAAGAGAAAGCATGGACCACGTCCTCTAATCTTCTCAAGCCCAAACCACCCTCATTAGTAAGAAGGCAAATATCCTTCCATCTCTTCCAATGCATACGGTGAGCCTGATCCTTAGAATCCCACAATAATCTAGCAAATGTACTCTCTAACTTCTTCAACACCTGTCTTGGGAGGCTGCATAATCAAGAAGATAGAGAGGCAAGGAAGAAAGGATGAGACCTCAAGAAAGTAATCCTACCACCAAGAGATAGCGCCTAAAGGCCCATCCAGAGATCTTGCTCTTGACCTTTCGAAATAGATCATCATATAAGAAGGTCTTTCGGGCCCCCCAAACAAGGGTATGCCCAAGTATGTGATAGTCACGACGTCGAAAGCCGTGAATGTGCTCAAGTATCTCGAATCCTAGAAGGAGGTGCCCTCTTAGGCACAATAAGACCACTCTTGTCTCTATTCACCAACTGGCCAGAGACCCTCTCATAGTGCTCCAAATAATGTAGTACTCTCTTTATCGTTGTCTTTGGCCATTGGCAAATATGATCATATCATTAGTAAAATAAAGATGTGAGACAAGAGTGTCACCTCTATGAATATATGCCATCGATGGCTACTGCTGGAAAACATGAGTGAGACCCCAAGAGAAGTAATCTGCTGCAATGATAAACAACGAATGAGATATGGGATCCCCCTGTCTCACCCCACGAGAGGAAGGAAAGAAACCACAAGGCCCCGCCATTCACCAAGACGGAAAAATGGCACTTTCGAAATACAAACCGATCCTATCCCTCCACATCCAATCGAATCCAAATCTCTCCATCACGGTCATCAAGAAGTCCCAGTCTAACTTTGTCATATGCCTTAGCCATATCTAGCTTAAGGATGACATTGCCCCACGGGCCGGTATCCAATGTATGGAGCATCTCGTGTCAACAAGACATTATCACCAATCGCCTCTCCGAATAAAGCCACTCTAATGTGGAGAGATGATACGAGGCAAAACAACACTTAAGTGAGAGTTTAGGAGCTTGGTGACAATCTTGTTGAACACCGTGCGAAGACTAATCGGTCGATACTCGTCCATCGACAAGCGTTGTCTCGCTTGGGAAGCAAGATTATAGAAGTAGCGAGAGAATCCCTAAGCGGATGCCCACCATCAAAGAAGTCCAAAGCGCACGAAAAACATCATCCTTGACAATTTCCCAACAACTGGCTTTGAAAAAATGAGAGGTGAACCCATACGGACCCGCCACACTATCTCTGCATCAATATTGAACACTACATCTCTAACCTCGCCCAATGATGGAAGTCGGTTCACTCACGATTATCCTCCCGAGTAACCAAAGAGGGATAATATCCGGTAAAATTTGGTTAGTTGCTCGGGCGGGAGCGTAAAGGAGGTCCCGGAAAAAGAAAACAACCAACCTCGAATCTCCTCGTGTGCGAGACAAAGTCTCCCGTCTCGAGATCTAATAGAATGTATACGGGCCCGCATGCGCGCCCGCACCATCGAATGAAAATACCTCGTGTTGTGCTCTCCTCGCACATCCAACGAGTCCCGCCCTCATTTCCGAAGCCTTCCTCAATAGACAAAGCACGGTTCGGTGGGGCCCGAACACGATGTAAGTGTTCTCTATGTGCAGTGATGGATCCAAATCATATTCCATCTCGCCTCATCCACCCCTCTCAAAGATCTCTAATTCTCTCGAAATATATCCCCAAACACATTTCTACTCTACCAACGAAGTCCCCTGCTTCATCCTAAAGCACTTCTCCCAAAGAGCGACCATCCATGTAAACCGAGTCGGGTATGACCACTTTTGAGAGACAAAGGATAAAAAGTCATGATGACGGGACCAAACATTGAGGAACCGAAAAGGCCTAGGCCTACCCCATCCTCGGCCTCAACCCAACTCAATAACAAAGGCGAATGATCGACGAGACCGATTGAGATGCCTCATTGTAAAGCTCGTCGAAGAAGGATGCGCCTCATGACTCATCAAAACCCTCAAGTCTCTTCCACACCCTCCTATTATGCCAAGTATAAGGACTACCGAGAAAATCCAAAGATCGGTCAATCCACATTCCATCACGAGTCTTCCCTCTATCACGAGTCATCGACTCCGTCCGCTCACCATCATGAGCAATGATATTGAAGTCACCACCCACAAGCGAGGGCCATCCACGGTCTGGAAAACTGGTGAAGTCCTCAAATAAATCCTGCGTCCCTACAATGTAACATGAAGCATACACAAAGGATAAAAAGATAGGTCTAGCCAATCTCGGATCCTCGATCATTAGATGAAGAAACCGTGGATGATCAACAATCATGAGCAAGTCGTCCCACATTCCAAAAATACCAAATCTTACTCGGATTGGTTACGGACACCGATATCAAACCCAATGTAAGCGGCGAACAAAGTCAAAGCTATCCTCAAACGAGAAAAGGCTCCAAAAGAACGAGGAAAAAATACGATGTAATCGAACAAGCTTCCTAAGTCTCTTGCAGTCTTAGAAGCACGCACCCCTAACATTCCATATGAGGACCGACATCACAAAGATCGAGAGAGGGAACCATGAGTACCTGACATACTCCGAGTGATCGGTCTAGAAGGCAGAGGAGCAATAACTCTATGTGGGACCCCACTCAAGACTGAAAAGAAACCATCGGCCCCCTGTCGCTCATCCAAACCAGTCAAATCACCATGTGAACTCCTACGAAAGTGACCCTGTTGGTGTGTACCCATCTGAACAGAACAAGATGTATCTGAGGGAACTGCTGATGAAATAGATAGAATAGAAGCCTCGACATTATCTCGGCAATCCAGGAGAGGGCTAGTATCAGGATTAGAATCAATTGTGTCATCCAAACATACCCCAAAGACGTGGTGCAAAGAAGCTTATGGTCAAGCAAAGGGTCAAAGAATTCTGAATGAGCCAAAGGTGGGGCCCACAGAGATAGCCGATCTATCATGCAATGAGAAACCATAGACAGGATCAATAAGCGAGCGTGACTCAAAGATAGTGGTCCATTGTGAGAGGGAGGTCGTAGTAGGGCCCGTGAATAGTCAATAGCCTATCATGCAATGAGTAATCGTAGGCAAAAGGCGATGTCCGCAAAAGATCGATGAGTGGGGCCCACATGTGATATGGCGGGGTCCACTGGCCGAGAAACATCCAGACTCTGACTAACTGAGAGAATCGGAGTAGGAAGTAGTGATGAAATATATGATGGGGCCGTCGAGATATGGTTGGGTCCAAAGAAAAGGAGCCTCAAAGAGGGGCCCATATGAATACTATGCGAGAAATCAATAGTGGGACCCACATGTCATGAGTCCGGGCCCACAGCTTTTCGTGTAATCGAGAAATGGTGGAAACAAAAGTAGTAGAACTAACAATCGTAGAACACCGCACTATATCAAGTGTAGGGTCCGCAAGAACACCAAAGCGAGAACCTCTGCTATGGCTCGCAAGAGAAGTGGTGGGGCCCGCAGAGGTGGAGATATCAACACCTCGTCTATCTTTGTGCTCTCGATCGTCATTGGGGCCCACCTGTTGAGGCCGATCAACAACTACTTCCTTACCCCTTAGCTTTTACGGACTGTCAATAATCTCGAAGAATTGCTAGTAATAGGAGGAGCGAAACAGTCCCGAGTAAGTGGAGGAGGCAAACTAGTACTAGGAGGGGGCTGGCCCGATGGAGCAACTGGGGGATAAGGAGCAAAAGGTGTGCCACCTGCTCGACACTGACCAAGAGAGTGACCCATATGTCGACACTTAGAACAAAATAACGGTGGTTTCTCATAAACCACAGTCTGCCAAAAACTCCAACCATCACCCCTATCAATCCAGATCCACTCAGGTAACTTATGTTCTAAGTTAACCTCCACACAGACCCTAGCCTCACTAGGTCTCAACAAATCCGCAGTAGCCTCATCAATACGCAAAGGTATACCCACAATCTTAGCCAAAGCAAAAATCACACCCTTGGATCGCATATGCACAGGTAATAAAGGGAAGGACAACCAAACAGGAGCAATTGGGGTTTCACAATCAGGTCCAAAGTCACATGTCCATTTAAGGACTCGCATAGGACACCCATCAATATAATATAAAGAACGCAAAAACAATCTACTATAATCATTTTCATGCGTCAAGTGAATCAATACATGCTTGCTATCTATCAAGCCAAGCCTATAATCACCACAGAATCCAAATTTCAGAAAGCAATCACGCACCTTTGCCATAGTAGGCTTTCGATGTGAGAATTTGCCAACAAGTGTAAACTTGAATGGCTCAGAAAGCGCTGCCTCTTCCTCCACAGTCAAAATAAATGACGGCTCACCTCGATGTAGCCTGTGGCCTATGTGTAATAGAGTGAATAATCTGAAGCCTCGTGGAGCGGCTAAAATAAGAGTAAAAGATTTCCTTTCATTCCTTCTCGCTTGTGAAAGTGTAGGGACGACCGTAAGCAGTTGAAGCATATGTTTGTCTACCTTGATTAAGAAATGCATTGGTCCTCTGTGGGAAAAGCGATGATGGATCTGGGTGTGGATTAACGGCCAAACAAGCTATTTTTGGCGCCGGGCGTGGGTCCCACGCGCGCCACCGTGCGAGGGCCCCGAACCAACCTTGTCGGAATTCGATGATTTTTACAGGAAGGTGTGGAATTTCATGCTGATTCTGGGCATGTGGCGCGTTTTCAATTTGGAGGTCCACAGACGGAGATATGGCCTATTTTCCGAGTGGTATTCGGCCTCGAAAATTGGGTCCCCCGGGCGCGTCCGGTGTCCGATCAAGCTGAAATTTTGGTCGAGTGGTCGGCATAACATTACCTAACATTGGGTCAGGGTAGCGTGTAGCTTGGTGGGGCCCACGGGATCATGAATTGAAATCGCTACACGTTTTCCAAGGTATTGATTCCGGTCAAATTGGACGTTGGGGACACCATTTCGGGGTTTTCGGGGCTTCGAGATCATTGGTGATGGTATCGAGCTTATGGTTTATAAACTCATGATTTTGCAATTGATCGAACTTTTATGCCCTTACGTTTTCAACAACATATAGTGTATTGTAAAGAGATTATCATAGCATGGCATGCACGTGATTTTTCACAAGATTAAATTAATTCCTATGGGTTACATTGCTCCATGTTCATGATTTTGATTTACTCTTAATTAATTTGTGTGTTTAAATTATTGAATAAAGAGGTAATGTTGGCATACCAATCCAGTATCAAATTTAGGGTATTGTTAACTTCTTAATGTCGAGAACCATGATGATAATAATGTAAATGATGACCTATGTAAATGATGACCTATTATCCTCCACCCACAAAACTCATGATTTCTCGGTCAGTAATCGTAGAAGGACAAATCTCGACAATGGCTTGAAGAAACTAATGTATTTCTCTTCAGTATTAATGGCTTCGCATACAAAAGTAACAAATTCAGACGTTAAATCAATAAAAGAAGAAATAATTCAGCCATGAAGAAGAAAAAGTTTTCCCAAACATTATTGAAGAAGTTTACCATGTCAATTTCTATAGGAGAAAAGGTAAATTTTATTTTTATTTATTTTTATGCTATGCATGTTATCTTTTTCTTTAAGATTTGCTTTTTTGATCCCAAAAAATAAATTTAATTTATTTAGTACCTATTGAATGTTTTATTGGTCATTAACAAAATAAATCAAATTTTAGTTTTGTGGGCATCTGAAAAACATTCATGTTATGTTCAACATTGTTTTGTCATCATCTGCACTTTTTTTGTCAAACACTAGTTGTTAATTGTTTTTTAGTAAATTCTGTTACCATTGAATGTGTTAGCAATATGATAATTGTTGGTGCTTTATAGAATGCTAATGTGATAAATTACGAAACATTTCAATATAATGGATGTGAATAGATCAAACCAATTCATTATTTTTTCAAATCTCAAACGACATATATTTCCATGCTTGTTAATTTATCTTATTACGATTTACATATTGTTACCCTAAATCGGTAATTTACAATGTTATTATTCTTTGTTACCATATTGCCTAGGGTAATTTTCAATTTTGGTCCCCAACCTTTCAAATTTGTAACTAATCTACTCCAACCAATTTTTTTTTAGCACGAGCATCCCCAACCTTTCAATTTGTTGCAAGGCGTCTCCATTGACATATTTTGTGGTTTTGCCCTCATCTTTAAATAAACAAAAATACAAAAAGCTAAAAACAACAAAAAATAAAAGAAAATTACAAATGAAGTCTCATAACTATAAAAAATACAAAATAAGTTCATCTTCCCCAAAACCCCACCCCCACCCCACCGTCTTTGGAGAATTCTTTTGGAAGATGTAATGGATTCTACATACCTCCAAGCTCTTCACAACTATATTACGGAAGATGTAATGGATTCTTGCTCCACTAGAGATGTTGACATTTCTTCATATTTTCCTTCTACCATTGAAGAGAATGTTGTTTCCAACAAGAAAATCAAACACCATTAACAAGGCATGGCGTTGACTAAATTTTTTAGAAGGATGTGGTATCCGGTGAATGTGTATTAGAGACTTCAGCAACGAGTCAAATAAGAAATACATTTAACTGGAACTACAATGTTCTCAAATAGAGAGAGAGAATGAGGTCATATACCTTGAGAGTACTTCGAAAGAATGTTCAATAGCAATGCCCCCTTACCAGCCTGTTCAACACAAAAATGAAAGAGATCAATAATCAAGATTTAGAATAGTTCTTTATTTTGAAACTGTGGGAGTAGATCATTATATGAATTGCTGGCATTTGCAATTGCTAATATTTGCATATTTAGAGAAGTGAACGAGGAGGAAAGGAGAAAGCAAAACGAGAGAGTTATGAACTATTATTACCTTCGTGGTCTGCCCCTGCAAAAAACAGTTCTTCTATATGAACATGTCGAACACAAAGGATGAACCAAATAAATGATGTGATATACTGTTAAGCACTGGCAATGAATTCCAGAATAACATCATCCAACAAGATGGGGTGGGATGGATGAAGAACTTATTTTATATTTTTTAAAAGTTGTGGGACTTCTTTTGTAATTTTTTTTTATTTTTTTTTTGTTATTTTTAGCTTTTTATATTTTTGTTTATTTAAAGATGAGGACAAAACCATCAAAAATGTCAACGAGGACGTGATTTGCAACAAATTGAAAGGTTGGGGATGCCTGGTGCTAAAACAATTAGTTGGGGGTAGATTAGTTCCCAATTTGAAAGGTTGGGGACCAAAATTGCAAATTACCCTTTTGGCTAATGTGCATTGTTTAATGTTATTGTGACTGAAAAGTACTATTTTGTCAAATCACATACAATGGATAATTTAATGATAAGAATATTTTTATATACAACGTGAAATTTGTAAATTATGTACACTACTATTTGAAATTCACCGTTTGATTGATATTAAAATGTTTCCATATATTTAAATATTGTTTATTTAACTTGAGATTAGTAGGGAATCCTTAGATCATTTCACACGCCAATCCAGTGCGTTACATTTTTTTTTTGCGAGAATATGTATGTTATACATCCAACTAGTCATATTTGATATGTTGATGATGTAGAGACTTCATTTTTTTATTTTTAAATTTGGTATTTTTATTAAAAAAAAAAATTCTAGTAAATCTCAATTTCTATAGAAAATATAGTCTATTTGTGTAATTATCCCTTATTTTAATAGTGCTTATGTGGTCCAACATATAAGGCCCATTATTTGGAATGTGCTCTTCAATAGTTAAATGTTTGGGATTTAGTAGATTAAACCTATCATCATATTGTTAATACACAAATTGAAGGCCGTAATGCTCACCAATTTTGAATGAAGTTAGGTTTTTATAACTAGCGGGGCCTATATGGCCAAATAATGTTATGGGTAAATTCAAGGCCGGTTACTGTTTTGGGACTTATGGGTTCTAAAGTCATATGGTTAAAACTTAATTCAATTAAAGTCACATTTTAGAGCTAAAAGACCAACATACCCTTACAATTGCAAAAAAATGCTAATTTAATTATACTATTTTATTGTGATACTATTTTGTATGATAATGTTTATTTTGATACTGTTTTGTATGATATTATTTTATTTAGATAATGTATATTGGTATATTTATACCATCTTTTATCTTTGATACAGTTTTATTAAGACAATGTTTAAACATATGATATTGTACTACTAATGAAGTATTTTAAGAAAAGTATCATTAGTTCAACCATTAAAACATCTTGTACTTAGTTTTATATATGATACTGTTTTGTCTATGATATTGTTTTGTATAGATAATGTGTTATGGTACAATTGCACCATACTTTTATCTTTGATACTATTTTATTATGGTAATATTTCAATATATGATATTGTTTTAATCTATGACAATGTTATTGAATACAAACAGTATCAATGGTCTTATACTACTAATGGAGCATATAATTACTTCAACTAGTAAAATATCTATGATACTGTTTTAATCTATGATAATGTTATTGAATGCAAATAGTATCAATGGTCTTGTACTACCAATGGAGTATTTTAAGAACAATATAATTATTTCAACAAATAAAACATATCTATGATACTGTTTTATTTAGATAAAGTGATATGGTATACTTATACAATATTTTTATCTTTGATACTGTTTTATTATGATAATGTTACAATCTATGATACTGTTATTTTATTGAATTGTAGTTTGTGTACGTGATACTGTTTTATTAAGATATTTTCATATGTGATACTAATATATTAAGATACATTTATTTGTGATACTGTTTTAGTACGTATGATACTATTTTGACAAGAAAAATTAAAGATTATCATTTTAAGCTAAAGAGACGATTTCAAACGGCTAAAATCTATCGTATAAAATGGCATAGCCACTGGTTTTGATCGGCTCGTCGAGACCATTCCAAAAATATATTATAATAAAAATTACGAGCACGTATGCGAATTCTATGCCATTTTTGTTTTGATAATATTTTGTGATATTGTTTTGTATAATACATTATCAAACAATACACATGACTAACAACACAAAGAAATAATCTAATTGCCAACTTTCATCAAAGCATGCCCACATCCAATAGCAAGAAATCATGGCCATCAGATGGTGGAGCATTATCACCTATCTTTGTTCCATATCTTCACTCTTCATAATCTTTTCAAAATCCAAATACTAACCACATGTGTATGTGAAGCAAGTGAATGTGTACAACCCAAGGTTTGCCTGTTTATCAATATCCACCGCCACTACCGGCAAGACCAGAATTGAACATTGAATGTATTTAATTTTGAACTTCAATTTTCCTACTTGCAATTAGAAGTTGGAATTCAACGATAACGAAGTATTTCCATCTAATTGATTCACATAACAAACACCAGAAAACAAGAAACCAAAACGAGGTTTCTTATGGTAAACCCGACCCCAAAACCACCGTACTCGGACTTCACCATGGGCAGACCATTTTCGATCACACTCATTGTACTCATACCTGGCCTCATGCCATCAAATTTAGGCCCCAAGCTAAAAAGCGAAGACCCAAATCGCGGCGGACCAAGGTTTAGCCCCCTAGCTGCCTTGACCTCCTCCACCGAATGCGCGACCACCGGATGGTACCGATCGACTCACCCACCTTGGGTGAACAGTTTGATGTCTCAATTGGCACCCAATGGTTAGTGGCTGTAGATGTGGAAGAAGATACCAAGGTTTGTGGAGGGTAATTTTGGGATTAATTTGAAATATTCTTTGAATAGTATGACTCAATTTTGAAAAATGTTTTGACCTAATGTGGAACAAGTCACTTACAAATGACTTATAAGCAATTTTTCCTAATGTTATTTGGTATTGGCATGATTTTTTTGTAACTATCCATGATGTGAAGTTCGTATATTGCTAATTTTGTAGGAAAAATTGTCAATAAGTCATCCATAAGTGATTTATTCAAAATTAGGTCCAAACACTTTTCAAAATTGTCAATAAGTCATATTAATTCATCTAATTCCATAATTAGCCATGTAATCCTTTACACTAGATCTAAACAAGATTTAAACCAAATCTGAGTAACACCTTTGCCAATCCCAGCCTGATGTAACCAGCAGCCATGTGTAAAGCCGTCAATCCACCGATGTTATCCCTGTGGTTGACATTTGCACCCTTATCGGCCAGCACCTTAATCCATTTCTCAAAGCTGAGCCTCGATACAAACAAAAGAGCGGTCCGACCGTCTTGATCCACAGTGTTGATGCCTCTCCCATCACCAGATTTAATAACTTCTTGGAGGACCGTGTCTTCAGCTTTCTTGACGACGGTCCACCAGGGAGCCTCATACTTGGCAATCACATCCTTGGCTATGTAATCAAAGGAAACTCAAGTGGGTACATGCTCATCCTTCTAATCTATCAAGTATTCCATGTCACGCCATTTTGGAGTCTGTTGCTTTCGATGATCTTGTTCACTTCTTTGTAGCTTTCCTCTTCGACGCAGTCGTCGAATACTTCTACTGACTAATGGCTTTCGAGAGTGGCGGATTGTGAAAAATTCATGGTGCTGCTAGGAGTACTGGTTTTGAACAAAAGGAGTTAGGTTTGGAAGAGATGGGAGATATGCTGGTAGTTTAAGGCGGGAGAGATATAGAAGAATTTCCATTGGAATTTCCAAGTGAAATTGGGTTTCTTTACTCGGTTGATGAAGAAAATATGGTGTTGCTTATGGGGTAGTTTCATGGGTTCACCGGCAGAAATTTTCACATACTGGGGTATTTTAGCTTGTCTCCGACGAACATCCATTGTTATTAATTAATCTGATTTAAAACTCCCAGGTAAGAAGGGTGATAAAGAGTGTATTTGGCTCCAGAGGCGGTGGCAAAGTTGGTGGTTGTGGTGTATAAGTGTATTGTTTGTGAAGGGATGAGCATAGAAGCGAATGTTTAGGAAATATATAGGTTGTGGCCATGATTTCTTACTGTAAATAGGAGCTTGAATTTCTGTAGGGATGAAAAAAGTTTGATATGGGCATGCTTTGAAAAAAGTTGGCCATTAGATTATCCTTTGTGTTGTTTAGTCATGTGTGTTATTTATCATTGTATTATAGAAAACAATAACATAATGAAATGGGAATAGAATTCCCATATGTACTCAGAATTTCTATTATAATATATTTTTGGAATTGTCTCGATGAGCCGGTCAAGACCAATGGCTTTGCCACTGCTAAAGATGGATTTTAGTGTTTGAAGTCGTCTATTTATCTTAAAACGACAATCTATAGTTTATCATATCTTAACAGTATCATACTAAAATATTATCTTAATAAATTAGTACCATAGATAAATGTATCTTAATATATCAAGTATCATACATGAAAGTATCTTAATAAAACAGCATCACATCAAACAATATTTAGGACGTCATTTTGAATGAAAACAGTATCATAGATGAAAGTTAAAGTAATGATATTGAAAACAGTATCATAGATAAAACTAAAAGTATCATGAAAACAAGATCATAGATAAAACTAAAGTTAATGATAATGAAAACAGTATCATGAGATTGATGTAATAATGGTTGAAAACATTATCATAGATAAAACAGTATCATAGATAAAACTAAGTAGAGATGTTTTATTGGTTGAAGTAGTGATATTGTTCTTAAAATGCTCCATTTGTAGTATAAGACCATTGATACTGGTTGTATTCAATAATATTATTATAGATTGAAACATTATCATAAGTTGAAATATTATCATAATAAAATTATATCAAACATAAAAACATGGTAGAAGTATAAGATAATACAGTATCACATATAAAATGAAGTATGAGATATTTTAATAGTTGAAGTAATGATATCGTTCTTAAAATGCTCCATTAGTAGTACAAGATAAGATGTTTTAATGGTTGAAGTAATGATACTGTTCTTAGACTGCTACATTAGTTATACAAGATCATTGATTGTGTTTGCATTCAATAACAGTATCATAGGTTGAAACATTATCGTAATAAAACAGTATACCAATGCACATTATATAAATAAAATAGTATCTTAGATAAAACAATATCATACATAAAATTAAGTACTAAATGTTTTAATGGTTGAAGTAATGATACTGTTCTTAAAATATTTCATTAGTAGTATAAGATGATTGATACTGTTTGCATTCAATAACAGTATCATAGGTTGAAACATTATTACAATAAAATAATATCAAAGATAAAAGTATGGTATAAATATACCAATGTATATTATCTAAATGAAATAGTATCATAATAAAATATTATTATAATAAAACAGTATCATACAAAACAATTTCATTGAATTATCACTTTTTTGCAATTGCAAGGGTGTACTAGTCTTTTAGCTCTAAAATGTGACTTTAATTGAATTAAGTTTTCATCATATGACTTTAGAGCCCATAAGTGCAACAACAAATGACCCGCCATGAATTTACCCAATTTTATATTAGTGTAGCCTAATGATTAGAGGCCATTATCCCATTACTTAGAATCTAATTTCCTAATAGTTAATAGTTTGGGCTGTTGATAGGTCCATTATTTAGTTGCAAAACTTTTAAAGAAAATGGTGGTTGCTAAGTCTTGAACTTTCCGAGTTAAAGATTTAATATTCATTCAATTTAAGATATTCATATTATATGTATGTAGTTTGTTAGTCATCAAAGTGACCAAACTAGAATGTTTCATGATTTTTTAGTTGTTTGATACGGAAAAATTATTGTGTATGTACCTTATGAAATCTTTATTATAAAATTCAAAGATATTCATGTTACGTATATAGTTTGTTAGTCACCAAAGTGGTCAAATTAGAATGGTTCATGAATATTGTATTGTTTAATAAATCAATATTAATGTGTATATAACATTTATTACTCAATTGAAGATATTCATTTATATACAGTTTGTTAGCCACCAAAGTGGCCAAGCTAGAATGTTTCGAGAATGTCAATTTGTTTAATAAAGTTTAGTATGTTGTACCCTTTACTATATATGCTTATCAACGATACATAGTACATTGGTAACACCTTTGTTAATCATAGAGATATTTTATCACCCAAAGGTGGATCAACCATCATATGATTTATCAACATGACTAGGTAATAGATATTTCTTAATTCGTCATTTCATGTTGTCCGTTTGAATCGATTTATCTTATATGACAAACATTGACGTATATAACACCTATTTTATTGTATCAATTAATGTTTTTTTCATTATTATGCTTCTTCCTGTTTTGATAATTATAAATTTCTTAGATTAGCATAAGCAAGTCTAATTTTCCTTAGGTATTTTAGATCTTGATCTAGATTTGCTATCCGAGAGACTTATTGCTATTATTGATAGAAGCAATAAAGAGGAAAATATTTTTTTATAAAGTTTAGAAAATATCAAATAGTTAAATTTTGAGAATTAGCAAGCAATATTAAGATAACCATTCTATAAATAAAAAGAATATTTGGAGTGTCTAGAATCTGAACTGTTGACAAGTCTCTTGTTTTATTGCTAACTAAACCACCATAAAATTTGATGGTACACGAGAATTTATGAATATGTCCTAGAGTTAACTAATATAAAAGTAAAGTTGGAAATCTTAAGGATGAAAGTTGATAATTCTTTTTTAGTTCATTCTGAACTATTTGCCTTCTCAGTACATATCATTATAAATTTACTATAACACTATAAGAAATAACTAGAATGTAAGTGAATTGACTAACATGCTTAAGAAGAGATAGGACTTAAGCGGCAAGGAATTGATTATGTTAACTTCATCACTCAAGAAGTTGAAAATAAACTTGGTTGAAGACAAAATAGAGAAATTACCACTCAAGATAAAGAATGAGCCTCTTAAAGTTATTGAGACTCAAAATAAGGAACGTAATAATTGTAAGTGTCACTTATTTAAAAACATTTGGACACTATTTGAAAGATTGCCATAAATGTAAGGCATGGTAGTGCTTTTAAATGTTTTGAACCATATTTAATTGGAGTTCCTTATAATACATTGTGGATGAATTATGGAACTACCATTTATGTTTCCAACATAATGTACGGATTTAATGAGGTAGAAATGCAACTAGATAGAAATGTCAAAATCATTATGGAAAGTAATACTTAGGTTCATTTGCTAAATTCGTCAATACACGATGCCAGATACACCACAACAGAATAGAGTAGTTGAAAGGCATAATTTTATTATGATTGATATGGTTATGAGTATGTTAAGTAATTCATCTTTACCCTTATTGTTGTGGATGTATGTTTTAAAAATTGCCAATTATATATTGAACTGGTTCCTAATAAGATAGTTCTAGAGACATATTTTGGATTGTGGAAAGAAAAGAAACCTAGTTTAAGTTTCCCTTATGTTTGGAAATTCCAAGTAGAAGTGTGATTTATAATCCATATGAATGAAATTGGATTTTAAAATGATCAATAATTACTTTATTGGTTACTCTGAACAAATCCAAATGGTATAAGTTTTATTCTTCTAACCATAGTTCAATAATTGTTGAAATCAGAAATGCTAGGTTCATTAAGAATTATGATATTAGTGAGAGTGTGGAACCACGAAAGGTTTACAAAAGCAAACCCAATGCCTACACGTACCACCCCTAAAACACCACCCACAACAGCATGCAACACACCCCAACAACATCCAATCTGAAGAAACACAATTTCAAGAGAAAATTTGGAGCAAAATAGATCTAGTTTGCATTGGAAATCGCAAGGCACGAATCCCAATGCACTCAATTCAACCATTTCGGTCATAATTTGAAGACGGGACCACCGCCATTGATCTCGAAGTCCCAAAAAACCTTGGGTGGTATCTTCAACACCGACTCTTCCGATTTTTCCACCTTGGAAAACGTCTTCGTCGAACGCCTATCGCGAACTTGTGGGCCCCACAACACTACACATGCTTGACCATCCGATAGGCCATGGAATTCCAATCCGGAAGCTTAAATTTCAGGCCATGTCGACGTCGGACGCGCTGCCGTGGTGGCGTTTTCGACCGACCAGACACTCGGAAATCGAGGCATATCTCCATCTCTGAGGGCTCCAATTCTTGTATGCACCACATGCCCACACTCGGCATGAAATTCTGCACCAAGCAAAGCAAAAATTAGAAAATTACGGCAAGGTACATGCATGGGACCCACGTGCCACCTTTAGGTCTCGACTAGCTAGCGCGTGGGGCCCACACGTCGATACCAAATTTTCAGCAGATTCCTCCCCCCTCATCCAAGTCCAGTTCTACCATCTGTTTTTCCTCAAGAGGCCCAGTCCACTCTTAATTTGGGCCGTAAGACTTATTCCGCTACCGTAACTGATCGACATGCCATTTCTCCTACTGAATGGAGTTTGAAGAACTCTTTTGCTTTCGTCCTTCAGGCCCCGCTTGATTCTATATGCCATAAGTTTGTGGCTAAGGAGCCATCTATGCATCGTGGGGAGCCTTCTCTTTTTATTTCTACGGATGAGGAGGCGTCTCTTACTGAGCCATTCAGATTTACTCTTGTTGGCAAGTTTTCACATCGCAAGCCTAAAATGGTAGAGGTACCCAGTTGCTTTCAGAAATTTGGTTTTTGTGGTGACTTTAAGCTTGGACTTATTGATTATAAGCATGTTTTGATTGATTTGACGCATGAAGATGATTATAGTCAATTATTTTTGAAACCTGTTTGGATTATTTATGGTTGTCCTATGCGTGTCCTTAAATGGACTTATGACTTTCACCCTGGTGCTGAGACCCCTATCGCCCATGTAAGGATTTCTTTTCCATTATTGCCTATGCATTTCGTGCGAAGGAATTCATATTTGCTTTAGCTAAAATTGTTGGGGCTCCGTTGAGGATTGATGAGGCGACATCTGATTTGTTGAGGCCTAGCAAAACCAGAGTTTGTGTTGAGGTAAATTTGGAGCATAAACTCCTTGACAGGGTTTAGATTGACCGTGGAGAGGGTCGGAGTTTTTGGCAGCCTATAGTTTATGAAAACCCTCCTCGTTTTTGTGCCAAGTGTCGGCATATGGGCCATATTATTGATCAGTGCAATGTGGGTGCTCCACCATTAGATACTACTATTTCTTCTAAGCCTGTTGTGGCTCCGGCTTCTAAGCCTATTGATGCTACGGGGCCTATTGTTGATAGGACCCGGAAGGAAAAGGGGAAGGAGATTGTTGTTGAAGCTCCTATGCGGTGGGTCCAATGGTTGGTTCTTTTTCAGTTATTGCTATACCATCTTCTGTGGCTCACGTGGGGCCCACCCATCCACCTAGACCTATAATTAATACCCGTTGTTGCTTCAAAGTCAATTCATTCAATCATTTCATTTGATTCTCTTTTAGATCATATGATGTCAGTTCCTAAATATATTTCATACTTATCAGAGCTGTACATCCATTTATTTCCTCAGTTCATGTTCAGATTCCATCACCTGACCATACTATTGAGCCATTTGATACTGATCCACATGTCGGTCCATACCTCAGTTGCCATGAGAATGTTGAGGCTTTGATTCATTCAGATACTGATAGTTCTATTCACCTGGCAGTTCATCAGCATGGGCACTTTTGCAAAAATTCTTCTAATGACTTGGCTAGTTTGGATGAGCGGTAGGAGGCTGATGGTTTTACTAAAGTGCGTAAGAAGAAAAATCCAAAAGTTACTAATATCACATGCCTAGTCAAGCGGATGACTCGTAGTCGAGACAAGTGCTTCGTCATGAGCAGTCTTTTTTGATGAGTGTTATCATCCGGAATGTGAGAGGTGTGGGCATATTACAACTCGTAGATGACTTAAGAAATTGGTTCGACTTCATCGTGTATATTTTTGGTAGTGTTGGAGCCATTTGTTTAGAGTAAGAACTTTGACTTTATCGACGATTTCTCTTTTTGATGTGGTATTACGAATGGGTCGAGATAAGATTTGGTGTTTTGGAATTTGGGGACTCTTGTTTCTTCGATAGTTGATCATCTCCAATTTCTTCACATTAAAGTTGAGGATCCTAGATTAGCCAGGCCATTGTTTATTACTCCGATCTATGCTTCTTGCTCGCCGGTTGGGCGTAGGGAATTATGGATAGGTCTTCACCAGAAATCCTTTTCTATGGATGGGCCGTGGCTAGTTGGAAGAGACTTTAATGTGATAGCTCACAATGGTGAGCGTACTGGTAGGAATACTCGTGATATGGGCACTTCAGACTTTGCAGTTATGATAATGGATTGTGGTTTGACAGATGCAGGGTATTTTGGAAGTCAGTACACGTAGACAAATGGGAGGGTTTGGAAGCGTGCGGGACGAGTTTTGATTAACTCACTGGTTGCCTCTTTTGTTCTTGATTTTGGTTCGTCATCTGAACCGAAACACTTCTGATCACTCACCTCTTCTGATTTAGTGGTCTTCTGATGATGATTGGGGGTCTCATCCTTTTCGATTTCTTAATGTTTGGTCTAGGCATCACGATTTTCTGGGCTTTGTATCTTAAAAGTGGTCACTTCCTACCCATCTTATAGGAATGGCTACTCTCTGTGAAAAGATTTTTAGGCTCAAACAGGGCCTTCGTTGGTGGAATCGACATGTATTTGGTGATATTTTTAGAGGGTTAGGGATGCAGAGTGTAATGTGAGCGAGGCGAGTTAGACCATGATGACCTTTTCCTTTCCATCGTGATAATTTGCATGAGGCCAGGCGGTTCTAAACTGTACTTTATCTATTGAAGAGGCCTTTTGGAAACAAAAGGTAGGGGCACGTTGGACTTGTGAGGGTGATCATAACACCCGATACTTCCATTCTATAGTTCGGGACGACATATTGTTTTAATCGATCTATTACTTGACTTGGATGAGGTGTTTGAGTCGTGCGAGACTATGCAGACCTTCAAATGATATCTTTCTTCCGGGAACTTTTGTTGGCTCCTTCTCAGATGTCGAACCCTATTCGACCAGGTATTATACCTAGATTAGTGTCAAGTGAGGACAATTTACAGCTTAATTGGACTCTTACTTTGACTGAAGTACGAGAGGCTATTTTTATTATTGATCCAGACGGCGTTGCTGGGCTAGATGGATTTTCATCTCATTTTTTCAGGCCTATTGTGACATAGTATCGAGGATGTGTTTCAAGCAGTCTTAGATTTCTTTGCTGGAGGGCACCAACCTAGGGGCTTTGCAGCTACTTCTATTGTCTTGCTTCCAAAGCGGGACAATGCCTGTAGGTGGTAAGAGTTTCGTCCTATCAGCTTATGTACAGTGTTTAATAAGTTGATTAAGAACCTGATGAACTCGTGATTGAGTACTTTACTACCTCAGATCATCTCAGCTCCTCAGAGCGGATTCATTTCAGGACGACTCATTAGGGATAATGTCCTCCTTGCACAGGAGTTACTACATACACTTGTTATGAAAGTACGAAGGGGTAATGTTATTCTCAAGCTTGATACTACTAAGGCCTATGACCGCATGGATTGAAGCTTCTTGATATCCATTATGTAGGGTTTTGGGTTCGACGCTCTTTGGATTGATCGGATACGGAGATGTATTTCAGAGTGTCGATTCTCGGTCTGCTTAATGGTAGACCATGTGGTTTTTTCTCATCATCTCAGGAGCTCGAGACGGGGTGATCCCATATTGCCATCATTTGTTTATTATTCTTGCAGATTATTTTTCACAACTACTCGCTCAAAGAAGATCAACAAATTCCTTCGATGGCATACAGACATAGGGGTGATGCCATTATCTCTCATTTGTCCTTTGCAGATGATATGATTATTTTTGCCAATGGACAGAAGTAGTCTATCAGATGAGTATTACGATGTATTGAGCACTATGAGTGAGCTTCTCGGCAATTGGTGAATAGAGATAAGAGCGGGATTATCTTACCTAAGAGATTTTCTATTAATCAGTACACAGACTGGAAAATCTGACAGGATTTCGTCATCAACAGCAGCCCTTCACTTATCTTGGTGTTCCTTTATTTAAATGAGCTAGAAAGATCTTCTTGTATGATGACTTAATCCGAGAAAGTCCGGAGTAGGATTTACGGGTTGGGCCCCAAGGCTCCTATCATTTGGGGGACAGATTACTTTGATTCGATCAGTGCTATCCTCTATTCTTCTCTATCTCCTTCAGATTATGAAGCCTCCTAAGGCTATCTTGAAGAAGTTAGAGGGCATATTTGCTAGGTTCCTTTGGGACTCCAGAGACGATGCACATAGATTACATTGGAAGAGATGGAAGGACCTTTGTATTCCTATTGAGGAGGGTGGACTGGGCTTTAGGAGACTGTAGGATCTTGTTGATACATTCTCCCTAAAGCTCTAGTGGTTATTTAGATCTCAGCAGTCACTATGGGCTCAGTTTTTACTGAGTAAGTATTGTTAGGGTACCCATTCATTGCTGGCTACTATTCCTTACTATGCTTCAGCCGTATGGAAAAAGCTGAAGCACATAAGCCCACAGGCGAAGACACATATTGCTTGGCAGTTAGGGTGTGGACAAATATTCTTTTTAGCTAATCAGCACCCACACTTGACACATTCCTCTATCCGAGTTAGAGAATTATTTGATGATCTTGGATGGAACATTGAGAACTTCTTTAGCTAGTACCATTTATTATTGCTAAGCGAGATAGGGAGCATCCCTATCATTGCTGAGGTGCACGATCAGATTATGTGGAAGGACATTTCGGATGGTAGATTTGCTACCAAGTCTGCATGGTAGCTAGTTTGTACGGGGCAAACTATTCAGTCAGTATCTGACATGATTTGGAGTTATATTATCCGACGATTTGTCTATTTCTTCTGCTGGAGACTATGGCAGGGTCTCATCCCAGTTGATGTTGTGATTCTGAGGCGGATTGGGAGTCATATGGCTTCTCGTTGTCAGTGTTTCTCGGCTATTGAGACTATTCTCGCATTTATTTATTGTGAGTTGTATTGTTGACTAGGTTTGGTACTACTTTTTTGATATTTTTCATATAACCCTTCAACCGATGGAGGGCTTTCATATCGCTTCCAGTCTTGGCGTTTCTCGGGTCAGTTTGTCAGGTGGGGTCATATTCACACGATCATTCCTCTTTTGATTCTCTGGTTTATTTGGAATGCGAGGAATGATGCAAAGTACCGAGATATCTCTATGGAACCGAGACGGATCATCTGGAGAGTGTACCAAACTATCTCCCCTCGCATCTTGGTCATTTATTTCAAGTTATTCATTGGCGAGGAGATATGGATATCGCTCCTATTTTTGGTATCTCTCTTACTACTCCATCCCTTCTTTCTATTGTTTTGGTTTATTGACGTACTCCACCGGTGAGATCTTACAAGGTCAACAACGATGGATGCATCAAAGATGGAATTGCGAGTGGAGGAGAGATTATTAGGGATTCAACGGTCAATGTGTTCAAGCATATTCTTCTCTTCATATGGCGTGTGCCCTATTTTGGAGGCCGAGCTCAGAGCTATTCTTGACGGTATCATTCTTGGTCGGAGGATTGTACTATCAGATTTATGGATTGAGGCCGACTCTACTTTGGCCATTCACTGCATCACCAGAGGTGGAGGACCTTGGTCTATTCAAGCCACTCTTCACCGCATCAGACATCTCCTTGCTTTCGACCGTGATACTATTTCTCATATTTATCGCGAGGGCAACCAGGTGGCCGATTTACTTGCTTTAGAGAGTTGGGATCATCGATACTATTTTGAGTATAGCGCTCGGGACTTCTTTGCGGCGATGCATGACTTAATTGATTGATAGACATGGGTTTCCTACAGTTAGAGGACTATAGATGTTTTTAGGACTTATTGTTTGGGAAATGGTACCTCCTTATTTATTACTTTATTATTTATTCATTTATTTGTTTGTTTTAGCTCTTTTGATTGGAGGTCAAGCTTTATGCCCTCCTCTCATGTATTTTTATGAGTTATTTATATATGGTTGGAGTATCCGAACCCCCCATCCTTTTCTGGTGGAGACTCGACAACTACACTGAGAATGTGGTGGTGTGTTGAATTAAAAAAAAAAACTACTCAATGAAGAAATCACAAATCTTGAACCTAATGTAGAACAATCACAATGAATAACATTAAGAAAACTCCACAGAAAAATAAGACAATCTATTCCTAATGATTATCTAGCACACCTACAAGAATCAAATTATAGATCCAATTTCGTTATCACAAGCCATATAATGAAATGATTCTGCGATATGAATTAATAACATGAAAGATGAATTAAAATCTATGGAACTAGATAAAGTCTAGATCATCTTTGAATTGCCTCAATGATGGAAAGGAGTTGAAAATGTGTTTTTAAAGACTAAACGTGACTCTAATGACAATATATAATGATATAATGCTAAACTTTTTCCTAAAAGATTTACTCAAAAGGAATTAATTGATTATAAATAGGATCTCACTTCATTTTCAAATAAAGACTCATTTGGAATCATTATAGCACACATTTTGATTTGGAGCTACATCAAATAGATGTGAAAACAATTTTTTTAAATGAGAGTTTAGATAAAGAAATTTATATGGACCAGCCTAAGGGCTTCTCAGATAAAGGAAAGGACCACATGGTATGTAAACTTGAGAAACTAGTATAGAGACCCAAACAATCTTCCAAATAAGGATATCTTAATTTCAATGATAGTATAACTTCTTTTAGATTTAAAGAAAACACTGTCTATTGGTGTATATATCTGAAGGTCAGTGAGAGCAAATGATTTTGCTTCTATATTTTGATATTTTGCTTGCTAGTAGTGATCTCGAATTGTCCCACTAAAGATAGAGAATAAATATAGTCTCATGAAATTAAGTGAAAACGTATGGAGAAACATTATGTATGAATCTATTGTAGGAAGCTTAATACGTACTCAAACTTATATTATATTAGGTTCATTATGTTGAATGGCTTGACAATAGATTATCCACATTTGGCTATTTATTCATATTATGTGAAGGAATAATCTTTTATAAAAGTGGATAACAGTCTGTCATTACTTCATCTATTATGGATGTTGAATTTGTAGCATGCTTTGAGACTACAAATAAACATTATGGTTGCATAATTTTATTTCAGGACTTGGAGTTGTCGACTCTTATGCAAAGTTGCTGAATATTATTGTGATTCTGCAATTGTTGTTTTCTCCAAGAACGATTCTAAAGGTGCTAAATCATGAACAAACAAAGAATGTCAAATGGACAAACAAGCACCAACTTATGACTATGGATCCATTACTAGAGGGACACTGCCAAATGTTATTAATGGACATGAAAATAGCATGAATCTTGGTAGTAGTAGTTAATGTTTTTCATATGATGGTTCAATGAAATGTTAATTGAAATGTTTTGGATCTATTTACTATTTACCAATATTTATGTACATGTATGAGATTGGATTAACAGTAGGAATAGTCTTTGACAAAGACATTAAAGGACCATCACGTATACTTCTCACTTATAGACCAAGTTGAGTAAGTCGCTAATATTGTAGTACATAGAAAGAACTTCGTCGATCTAATGATATAGAACCGCTATGACTCGTATTGGTAGTTTACCCAATTTTGGTGATTTTGATTATTACCATATGAATGCGCATATAATGGTAATAATAATATTAAATCATAAAGGCATATTGTCATATGGGCCAAGTGGAAGAATGTTAGATGATAATTGTATTTTACACACTTATTTGTTGTTGTAAACTTAGTATATATTCACTATATGAGCATATTTATATTTAAATGAGTTCAATTATTGTGTACGTACGTACAAAATCCAATTTGGATAAGTTTAGAGCGAAAAAGAAGTGTTTGAGGCTTAATTGACGCTTAATCGGATGGCACAGACATAAGTTGAAGCTATTAGAAAGCAACTACGGTGAATTCAAAAGTTTCGACGACATGAATCAGATTTTGAAAAGTTAGGGACTAATTTGCACATTGTCAAATATTGGAAGATTGCTTTGGAAGGCTTTACAAGGGAGAGGACCAATTAGAATGCATTTGGAAGCTTTTGGATTGAATCGAGAAGATTTAAGGAAGAAAAGACCAAAACCGTACATCAAAAGCCAAATCGGGGACCAAATTTTATGTTTTGGAAAAACGTCACACCTAGGTAGTACAGCAGCGGTGTGACCTAGGGGCAGTTGTGTAAACTTAGTGGAGGTCACACCTAGGTAGCAGAATGCATTGTGTGACCTACGTGCGACCTACACTAAAAGAATGTCATAAGTTCGGTTTTCTAAAGTTAAGTATGATTATGGCTCTTTTAAGAGACAACTTTCAAGACTTTCCAAGGACTATAAAGAGATCTCTTCTAGGTCTTTTGAGGAGATTACACAATTGAAGAGACATAGAGATCAAGAGCAAGAAAAAGAGGAATTCTTGGACAACATTCATCACGTTGCAATCAGAGATTTTGGATTAATTCAAGATTAAGGATTGTATCTATTCTTCTTCTTTTCTTTTGGGTCATGAATTCTTTCATTACTATATTTATAGGAATCATGTCCGACTAGATCTTTTATATATACAATGAACTATAAAAGCTTATGTTTTTAATTAATTACAAGTTATTCCTTTTCGTAAATTTATTGATTTCAGATTGATTATTTATTATTCATTATTTTTGTTTTGATGTTTGATCGCAATTGAAACATTTTTGTAGTATATATTTATTTTGAGAGATTCAATTTAGATGAGCACATGGTAATAAATAACATAGGCTCCAATAATAGATAGAGATTACTATTATGCTTTATGAAACCTTTCCGGGTGGTCATTGTGATTAAATGCATACCTTTGTGTTCAAAATTTAACTAGAGATAGTTAGGTTCATATAGAGGTATAGAATTGATTTACCATCGAGAGAGGCTTTTGATTATATTAGGATCATCGATTTTTTACCAAGGGCAATAATTTGCGAAGACGAGTCATTGATAATTAATTGTTGAAACGTGATGGTGGATTTGTCAATCCTAATGCCCGTAAATTTTGAATTTGATAAATATTCTATTTCGTTTACGTGATAATTTATAATTAGTTGAATTGGAATAGGATAATCTTAGAAATTGAAATCAT
Source organism: Forsythia suspensa (assembly GCA_023638005.1). Lineage (NCBI taxonomy): Eukaryota > Viridiplantae > Streptophyta > Magnoliopsida > Lamiales > Oleaceae > Forsythia > Forsythia suspensa. Next base: position 726,597 of record CM042670.1, read on the forward strand.
AAACAAGCTGTGTGTTGATTTTGTTAAAGCGATGTTACAATTAATTTGGTAATTAATTGTCACCGTAAATGGGTTCGACACTTTTCTTGTCATTATATTACTTGTTAACGATCTATCCACTTGCCAGATTAAAATCAACAACAAATTTTTAACGCAGTTGCTGGGGATTATTTTTATTAATTACCACGTTAATCGATAATTTAGTTTTAACAAATATTTTTATTTTTCTTTTCACTCTTTATGTAAACGTTGAATTTTGGCTATTTTTCATTATTTCAGGTGTTGATCGTGCATGAGCCATTCGAAAAATTTTGATCTATTGATTTCGATCTAGAAATCGAATGAAGTTTTCACCAACGATAACTTGAACAACGAGAAAAGAGAAAACAACAAAGAGACACAATGGGTGACAACAACCGGATCTGTGATCCACCACCTGCAGATATGGGAAATATTCTCACGCTTATGGCACGACCAATTGAAGTTAATGAACGAGACATTCTTATGGGTGAGTACATGATGCCTTCTATTGTTGGGAATCGGTCCAACATAATCTACCCACCTTTTGGACTCGAGAACATGCGAGTTAAGACCAGATGAAATTATTTTGTTCTCGAACAATCGCCTTCTATGGGAGAACCGGCGAAAATCTATACTATCATCTCTCTCGCTTCATGGAATCTTGTGGAAACTTCAAATATCAAGGTGTTAACGAAAAAGCGCTCGGGATGAGGCTTTTTCCACACACTCGAAGGATAAAACTTGAGAATGGTTAGATTCATTACCGAGTCGGGAAGCATCAATACGTGAGCAGATTTGGTCTAGAAATACATCCTGAAATACTTTTCTCCGGCCAGAGTGAATAGACTGAAGCATGAAATATCCAGTTTCCAACAATCTGACTTAGAAAAAATTTCACGAAACATGGTTAAGATACAAGGAACTGCTCCAAAAGTGTCCAAGTCGGGTTTTCCTTTAGCGGCTCCGAATTATTATTTCTATTCCAGATTAACTCAGAAACTTCATTCTTCAGTGGATTCTACAGTAGGTGGATCTTTCCAAGATAGATATTTCGGAGACCTTTACGACTTGTATGAGATTATGAGTCAACAGTTTGTGATGTGGCCAGATAAATAGCCATAAAAAAAGCAGTAGAAATGTACAAGGTGGAAATCAATTCGCTGCTACTGGAAAAAAAAATTGATTTATTGGTAAAATAGATATAAACACTGAAACATTCTTAGTCATCCAATATGGTTCAGATGTCTCTTTTGATATGTGCAACTTGCGAGGAAAACCATCAATCATCAAAGTGCTATTTACCTACCATTGAACCACCATCATCTAAACAAGCCACATATGCTCATAATTTTTAGTGACAACAAAATAATCCATAATCGCGGACTTATAATCCTGGATGGAGAATTCATCCAAATTTCTCATATTGTAATATCCAAAATATTCAGTATCTACCAAATCAAAGAAGACTACGTGAAAGAAATAAGGATGGGAAGAAGCTTTCAATAAATTATCAAAATGAGTAGAATCTGAATTCAAATAAGTGTAAAAAAGACTGGATGCCTCGATGAAGCTAATGGAAAATTAGTTTGGATAGTTGGCTAAGCTATTTATCAAGCGACAACAAGGCACATGGCCCAAAGAACACCGAGGTAAGTCCAAAAGAACCGATAAATGCAATTATCACAAGAAGCGGAGTTGAGTTGCCATAAATTCATTTAAAGAGACTGGATGTAGAAAAGGAAAATGTGTCTAGCAAAGAGAGAGAAGACAAGGCCGAAAAATCTAAAGAAGCAGTTGAACGAGAAAAATGGAACTCTCCACCACCGATCAAAGCTTACGTTTCTCCATTTCCATTTCCATTTCCACTTCCATTTCCTCAAAGATTGTGAAAACATAAGCTAGACAAGCAATTCAAAAAATTCCTCGATGTGTTCAAGAAACTCCAAATTCACATACTGTTTGCCGACACTTTAGCTTAAAGGCCTACCTATGCTAAATTCATGAAGGAGATCCTTTCAAATAAGAGAAAGTTATAGGAGCATGAAACCGTGATGCTGACTGAGCAATGCAGCGTCATATTACAAAACAAGCTACCACTAAAATTAAAAGATACAGGAAGTTTCACTGCACTATTGGAAGTTTATTTTTATGAAAAAGCTCTATGTGATTTGGGTGCTAGTATTAACTTAATACCTTATTCTATTTTCAAGCAGCTCGATTTGAGATAAGCAAATCCAACAACAATATCGTTGCATCTTTCAGATCGGTCTGTCAAACATACACAGGGGGATCGTTGAAGACATATTAGTAGAAGTGAACAAGTTCATATTTTTTCGATTTTATTATTTTGGATCTGTGGGAAGACGGGGATGTACCACTTATTTTGGTTCAACCCTTCTTGGCTATTGGACGTGCATTGATTGATGTGCAAAAAGGACTACTAATGCTGAGGTTGAATGATGAACATATTACATTTAATGTGTTTAAAGCAACTAAATTTTGGATATGTGCGAAGACGGAGATGTACCACTTATTTTAGGTCAACCCTTCTTGGCCATTGGACGTGCATTGATTGATGTGAAAAATGGACTACTAATGCTGAGGTTGAATGATGAACATATTACATTTAATGTGTTTAAAGAAAATAAATTTCCAAGCTATTCAGAATCCTGTTTCGAGATTGATGTCATTAACCAAGAAGTAACCAATACTTTCACATTGAAAAACCTGTTAGACCCGACGGAACACATGCCAATCATTAAAACAATGAGTAATAGCAACTTTTCAAGATTTTAGTTAATAGACCGGTCATCCAACCTGAGGAAGCACTAACTACAGGAGAAGAGCATGAGGAGAAAGAGAAGTTGTCCCTAAATGAGCAAAATTAAAAAGTGACATTCAATAATGTTGCACCTATCAATCAATTCTCCGACTTCCACCTTTCTTCTAAAATTGATTTTGTGATCAAAGTCGATGAAAAATTTGAAATTTTCATAGTTGAGTTCGAGTAGGGTGGTAAAATAAAATCATATTTTTATGAGAAGGGCACAATCAAATTCTGGAAGATAAACGAAAAACGGTGTAAAGTCAATTGACACAAGCAAAACAAGTCCTCCAAAGACCTATTCAAAATGTCATGAAACAATTGTTGCATAAAGTCAAGCTAATGACTTTAAAGAAGCACTTACTGGGAGGCAACTCAAGTTTCTATCCCTTTCTTTAGCTATTTTTATTTCTTTTGTTTTTCACTTATTAGTTTATTTCTTTATTTTTAGCTTATGATAAATTTTTACACCTTTTAGCTTCTTTTTTTCTTAGGATTTTTGATTAATTTTAATTGAGGTTACCGTAGTCCGTTTTCCTAATTTTTCTTGGACATCATGAATTTTATGGTGTAATGAGATAGTGGTTAAAATTTGGTGTCAATCGGAGTTCGTTTGTCCCAAATTTCACATGCCCTCCACCGTCTCCAGGTGATATTTGATCGTAAAACAGCCCAATTTCAACACAACTCCATGGGACGTATAGTAAACTCTTCTACTCTACTCCTTTATTTCTTTTCTTTACATTGAGACAATGTAGTGTCTAAGTTGGGAGTTGTACTCTGTTTATGTAAGTTAGTTTTGTTTTGAATGATTGTGAGTAGTTTAAAGCTATCTGCTTATCGAGTCTATTAAGTTTAATCTATTTTGAGTCTGTTGTTTGATTATTATTTTTTTTTTAAAAATTAGTGAATGCTTACGTGATGTTGGATATCCTTACTGGCTTATGATGATAAAATTTATATTGGAAAGTGTAATCAATTCATGACGGGTGATTAGGTGACGCTACATATGCTTATATTGTTTAATTACTTATCCATGTGAGACTGTTTGGGAATGGTAGAACTAGTGAGAGTAACTATTTGGAGACATGTTGATTCCATGCATGTTGAATATTGGTGTGGAGTGTTTGTGGCTAACAAAATGAAGCTAGGTGATTGCCGGATGTTAGAAATCTAGCTCTCACATATTAACTCTTGCATGCAAAGGACTTGGCAATCTATCTTTTACCTATTTTCATAGCCTTTTTGACTCGAGTGATAATGCCCGTAGGGATTCTAAAAATCCAATGTCCTAAGGTTTATAAATTCTGGGAGTCATCAACCTAAAGCTCGTTATGAGGGTCAACTAGAAAGCTTAAGGTACTGAGGTTTACACATAAGATCGTAAAAATAAAACCAAAAAAAAAAAATTAAAAGCCACCAAGAAAGGTCCTTTGCAGAGTTAACATGAGGATTTAGATAACTAGCAGGTTTGAATTGCCTAGTGCAAGCTTGAATGTTGGAGCACTTAAATATAAGGAGAATCATAGATCTAAGTAATTACTTTTATTGGTTAGACCTAACCAAACTTGAGCGGGAAAATAATGAGTGATTTCAAAGCAACCATAGAATTAACACCCCTAGTAAGAGATTAAAAAAAAAAGTTTGACCATTGAGAGTCGAGAAAGGAACCAACTTAGAGATTTATGACGATGGGTTTGACTACACACACACATACACACACATACACATACACCGGTCAAACATCGGATAAGTTAAAGATTAGTTTTGGTAGCATTATTTATAAGCTTTTCATAAATTGGTTGAGCAGTTTCAAGTCCGGAGCGAGTTCAACATATTATCTGACGAATCTAGCTTTTTTCCTATTTTATTTTCTTTTTGTGTGTTTTGAATAGATAATCTTGCTCAGGACGAACAAGGGTGTTTGATAAGTGTATTTTACACTCTTATTTATGCTTGTAAACTTAGTATATATTCACTATATGAGTAGATTTTTATTTAAATAAGTTCAATTATTGTGTACATAGGTACAAAACCCAATTTCAATGAGTGGAGCGAGAAAGAAGAATTTGATGCTTAATTGACACTTAATCGGATGGCACAGACATAATTTGAAGCTATTAGAAAGCAACTGAATTCAAAAGTTTCGAGAGCAAGAATCATATTTCAAAAAGTTCACAGACTAATTTCCACACTGTCGAATATTTGGAAAACCACTTTGGAAGGCTTTAGAAGGCGAGGACCAATTAGAATGCATTTGGAAGCTTTTGGATTGAATCGAGAAGATTTAAGGAAGAAGCCCAAATCGTATATCAAAAGCCAAATCGGGGACCAAATTTTAAGTTTTGGAAAAAGGTCACACCTAGCACAAAGCATTGTGCGACCTAGGTGCGATTGTGCAAACTTTATTGGAGGTAACACCTAGGTAGCACAATGCATTGTTCGACCTAGGTGCGGTTGTGAAAAAACTTACTAGAGGTCACACCTAGGTAGCAGAATGCATTGTGCGGCCCAGGTGCGACCTTTGCTGAAAAAATGTCATAAGTGCGGTTTTCTCTTTTAAGAGACAACTTTCAAGACTTTCCAAGGACTATAAAGATACCTCTTCAAACCAAACTTCGTCATCATCTTCTTAGCTTCGTAGTGGGATTCCACCAGATTCATGTTTGGAAAAACTAACTTTAGCAACTTCAAAAGATCATCGACAGACTTGTTTGTCCATTTGTTTACAACTTTAATATGCATCAACTTCACTAAAAAATTTAGGGATGAAAATGATGTAACTCCTGGGTATAGTTCTAAATGCAGAGCCTCATACAATTCGTCATAGTAACCATCGGTGCTTGTACCATCATGCTCATCACCGAATACGTCATCCATGACATCCATTAGCTGTCTATACACATTTGCAGTCTAAACCTCGGTCTCGCCATGGTATATCTAGATTATATAACTCTCTGCAAAACCATGACGAAATATGTGAGCCTCGACAATTTCTAATAGATGTGTGAGACTGTTTAAACATCTTGTGCATGTGAACATTTAATCCTTCACTTTGTCATTTACGTATGGCCTAGCCATGTTTATAAATGCTTTCAAACTGTTCGAAAATCACGGCGATTTTGTGCGATTTCTAATTTTTGTCCAACTTTTATCAATATTCATAAATGAAAAATACTATATTTTCACAAATGCAAGTAGGGACGATAGTTGGAGATGGAGAAATGAAATGGAAAGAAGATGGTTATGAAGAAAAAAGATGGAGTTGGAGAACAATTATGGAGAAGGAAATGGAAATATTGCAGAAATAGAATACAGAAATGTGGGGATGGTGAGCTAAAAAAGAAGATTCTATAGCGGCAACAATTGTCGTCTTTGTAGATTAATTATGTCATCGCTATAGATAAGAAATGGGCGCCAATTTTCTTGCCAATATTGAGAACTCTATAGCGACGAAAAATGTCCTCTCAATAGTCTTCATTTCAAATTACGAGGGCAACCATGATTCACGTGAATTACAACATCATCTATACATATATTGTGACGACAAATGTCGTCACTATAGATAAGAACTGGGCGTCAATTTTCCCGCCAATATTGATAACTCTATAGCGACGACATTTTTTGTCGCAATAGACTTCATTTCAAATTACGAGGACAATCATGATTCACGTGAATTACAACATCATCTATACATATATTGCAATGACAAATGTCGTTGCTATTGTTACAAAAAATAGGCACTATTTATTCCCGCCATCTAGAAAGTATTTATCGACGACTTCTCATGTCGTTGCTATATATTAAAAATAATAGCGCCGACATATTGAATATAAAGACGACTTTTGTCGTCTCTATAGATTTATAACTTATAGCGATGACATATCTCTGTCGTCGTAATTGTACAGTACAAATAGAGGTGACATTTTGTCATTGCTATTAATGTTGCTGCTATAGATACCTTTTCTTGTAGTGTAAGTGCGGTTTTCTAAAGTTAAGTGAGATTATGACTCTTTTAAGAGACTACTTTCAAGACTTTTGAAGGACTATAAAGAGACATCTTCTAGGCCTTTTGAGGGGGTTACACAATTGAAGAGATATAGAGAATAATAGCAAGCAAAAGAAGAATTCTTGGACAACATTCATCACAGTGCAATCGGAGATTTTAGATTAATTCAAGATTAGGGGTTGTATCTAATCTTCTTCTTTTTCTTTCAGATCATGAATTCTTTCATTATTATCGCTATATTCATAAGAATCATGTATGGCTAGATCTTTTATATCTAGGATGAACGATGAAACTCACGTTTTTTATTAATTAGAAGTTATTCGTTTTCAAAATTTATTGATTCCAGGTTGATTATTTATTATTTCTGTTTTGATGTTTGATCACCATTGAAACGTTTTTGTGGTCTAGATTGCGTTTGAGAGATTCAATTCAGATGAGCACGTGGTAATAAATATCATAGGATCCAATAATAGATAAAGATAACTATTATGCTTTATGAAATCCTTTTGGATGATTGTTGTGATTAAATGCATGTCTTTGTGTTCAAAAATTAATTAGAGATAGTTGGGTTCATATAGTGGAACAGAATTGATTGACCGTCGAGAAAGGCTTTTGATTATATTAGGATCATTGATTTTCGACCTAGAGCAATAATTTGTGAAGACGGGTAATTGATAATTAATGGTTGAAACGTGATGGTGGATTTGTGAATCCTAGTGCCCGTAAAACTTAAATTTGATAAATATTCTATTTCGTTTATGTGATAATTTAGAAATAGTTGAATTAGAATATGATAATCTTATAAATTGAAATCATGAACAAACTGTGTGCTAATTTTGTTAAAGCGATGTTAAAATTAATTTGGTAATTAATTTCTAGTTGTTGGGGATTTGACACTTTTCTCATCATTATATTATTTGTTAACGATCCGTCCACTTGCAGGATTAAAATCGACAACATTAGACTTTATGTGGCCTACATGATAAGTTATTGAATTTGATAATATGTCTTATGGATATATCTAATTAATTAATTAATTAGATAAATATTTGCAAAGTTGATTTCCCTTAAGAACTTTATTTTTATGGGAAATAGAATTATAGTCTAACTAAGAAATTGGTCATCTCTCTACCTATAAAAAAGACATGTTATTCCATATTTATTCATGCCATTGTGTGAGAGGTAAGAGAGAGAAATACAATTTTCATACAATTAAACTACATATATCAAAGCGTATTTGGAGATTGGAGGTTTGAGATTTGAGATATGCTATTAAATCCCTCAACAGAGATTCAAGAGATTTAAAATAAAATACATAATTAAAGATAATTGCTATGGATCAAGGTACGTTCTTGTTACTCCATATTTGTTTATGAAAATCATGAAATTTAAGATTTTGAAATTTATATTCATGTTATTATCCATGTAAATTGAACAAATAAAATCGACAAACATGATATATATATATATATATATATATATATATATATATATATGTAAATATCATGTTAAATGATATGATAATGAATTTGTATCATTATTTGTTATCTGTTGTGCATTGATGTTTGGATAAAAATGTTACAGTATCAACAATTAATTGTGTTACATTCAATTTGTTTTCTAGAAAATGCATGTAAGGTTACATTCCACTATCTGTTGCAAAAATTTTAATTGTTAATTTACATTACGTTGCTTTGTCTACTTATTCTCATGTTGATTTTTATTGGACACGTAATATAACATTCGTTGTTACATATTTTCCTATTGATTTCACAATACATCTATTTGAATGACGGAATGGATTAACTGTTACAAAATCAACAAATGAATTAGTCGTGTTCAATACCCTAACGTTAAATGTGAGTTTGCTTATTTACATTAGTTGCATTGGATGTTACATTTCAATTTTCTTTTGATGGTAATGTTAAATTACACATTTCGATTGGATGTTGCACTTCAATTTCCTTTTAAGTGGTTATGTTCAATGTTAAATATTATGATCGGCTATTACATTTTAATTTCAGTTACATTCTGTTGCATGTTGATATATGTTATTGTATCCACACTAATCTTATTTCCGTTTCATGTTAAGAAACATTTATTCTATTATATACCATTCCTTGACGTTATTATTCCCCATGTGTAAACTAATTATTCAGTTCAATTTGTTAATATGTTATAATCTTAACTTAACTGATTATTTGCAATTAATATTTATTTGTAGGTATGGTGACTATAAAGAAAGATACCATAAATGTTTGCGGATGAAATTTCAAAAAGAAAGATACCATAAAGGTTGAGATTCAAGATTAACCATAATTTAAAGATTGTTATGCAAAATGTGATCGGGAATTAAGGATGATTTTGTAATCGGTTGTTAATATTTATGGTAGTCGTTTTTGTTTCATTTATTAAAATAGTATATTTCAGACACTAATTTTGATAATAAATGATTAAATTTGTAACAATATAATCTATACTACTTCTAAAAGGGGCTTAAATCGAGAAACATTTTGGGACCATTTTACCCTCACAAATTTTTTAAAATTCCATATTCACCTTTAGTCATTAATGTATAATTATTTTCGAATATTTTATTTATTACTCTTTTATTGTTCATTCTTATTGTACATTAAATTTTCAACAATTTACTAAATATACAATTAAATATTTTAAATATTTAATCTATTAAATTAAATATGAAGGTGAAAACATGATCTCAATTTTATTTTATTTTTTTGCATTAAGTAGATAAAATGAATGAGAAATGAATTCAAACAATAAAGAAAAATGAATGAGAAAATTTGTAACTTTGTTTATTACCGCATTAAAATTCAAATCATAGTTGTCAAAATTAAAATAGAGATGGAAATATTATTTTTAATACATTAGATTACAGTGATTACGAGCATGTTTGGTTCTTTTTTTTAAAAATTTTTTTTTTCTCAAATTCATTTTCAGCTACATATTTTTGTGGAACCTACAACTTTTATCAACTTTTGAACCAAATATTTTACCAAATTATTTCAAAATCTTTAAACTCCACCAAACATAAACTATAGTTTAGAACTAACGTGTGAAACTTTTTTTATTTTTAATTTAATTTAATTTATATATATAGAACGTTTTTCATCTTACTACTTACATCGTCAACAATATTCTTACAACATATACAAGTATTGACACATCTTTAATTTTTGTTTCTTACTCACATTTATGACATTTCATCTACGTCGTCAAATCAAACACGTCTAATAAAAAGAGAACATACACAAAGAATATTGTTCACAAGGAACTACTGCTCTAACAAATGTACAATATTATGTAATCAATTATTACATTTTCTCACAATAAAATTAGTAATTATTAATTTTATTCTTCGTAAAATGCAGCCATGGAGATCATTAATACTATAAGATTTGGTATCAATGGTTCGTCAATCATCAAAGTTTAAATCACCAAAAGGTCTTAATTGGGTTCAAGTTATTGGTGGTATTATTACAATATAAAACTCATTTCTAATTGTAATTGTACTTAAATGAATGCAATTATCTTTTAATATTTATTTGTTACTCTTTTATTGTTTATTATTATCGTACATTAAATTTTTAACAATTTATTAAATATACATTTAAAATTTGTAAATATTTAATATATTAAATTAAATATGAAGGTGAAAAGACGATCTCAAATTTTTTTTACCTTATGTAGATGAAAGAAAAGAGAAATGAATTTTGAAAAAAATGAATAGAAAAATTGTAACTTTTTTTAGTACCGAATTAAAATTCAAATAATGGAAATGAAAATATTGTTTTGAATACATTGGATTTAAGTAATAGTAATTATAATTGACAACTAATATAAGAATTTTTTTTTAATTTTTAATTTAATTAATAATAAATCAGACGCGTTTAATAAAAAGATAACATACACAAAGAATATTGTTTGTAGTGAGTAACTACTCCAACAAATGTACAATATTATATAGTCAATCATTACATTCTCTTTATTAAAATTAATAATTATTAATTTTTTTTCCGTAAAATATAACCATGAAGATCCCTATTAATATATCATTAATTCCATACGATTTGATATCAATGGTTAAATCAATCATTAAAGCTCAAATCACCAAAAGCTCTTCATTGAATTCAAGTTACTATTCAGACATTACTATATAAAACTCATATTTGATTGCAATTGTACTTCTATAAATGTAAATAAAATATCAACATCAAATAATACAAAACAACATGTTATCAACAACTATATTTTTTTTTTTTATCTTTATTGCAATTGCTACTTTAACATTTTAATTATTAACAATTAAAAAATAAAAATTTTGAAAATATTAAAATTACTAATATGATTATAAAACGACGCAAATATCGACGCGTGTCTAACTAGTTATTTTAAAAAGTGTTTTTGACTCCTTTTTGTTGAAATTTCAAACACAAGGAACATGTATCTAGATGTTAAGTTTCCTATTTCTCTTTGTTCTATCATTTTTTAATTCATGTCGTAATAGAAGTACCAATTTAATATCCAAAGACTACTTTTTCAACTCGTTTGTATTGATTTTTTTTTTAATAAAAAGGCTTTTGTGCCCATAATTATTAAACAAGTAGCAAAAGTGTCATCAAATAGACAAACTATCATCTATCTTGCCTTCCTTCATACCATACGATGCACTCTCGTTACCCCCAAGCTATTGAAACAACGTGTCAGGGTATAGGATCCTAGTGCTGGTAGCATTTTGTAGAGCTAACCAGAAAATAAAGCACATCTAGAAGTGGTTTCGCCCAAATAGTCTTAGAGAGTTTAGTCCAAATGGAAATCCATACACAGGTGCTTTTCTTCTGTTTAGTCCAAATGGTAGTTAAGAATAAAAAGAAAATTTTTAGTTTTTCTTCGTCTAGCTTTGATAGTTGACAGAGTAACTATCGTGAACACTAGCCAATCTCGAAAAAAAAAAAAAAAAAGAAGAAGAAGAAGCACAAGCGAGCCTATCCTCTAGGCACCATAAGAAAGAATAAAAATTAACAAAAATTAAATATACCATTTTCCTTTTATAATTAAAAACATTAACAAAAACTAATACTCGTGTCACAATTGAAACATAGCAATCTAATATCAACCTTAGAACTCCCAAAAACATATATTATTAACAAATACAACTCTATACTAATGGTTGACAACCACCATCAATTGGACATCACAATATGCTAATTAACTACAACACAAACCACTTCAAGAACTTTCACCGAAAGTACCTCCAAAATCTTCAATCAAGCACCTTGAAGTGAAAACTAGGAGCAAAAAACAGCTCGATACAATTTGCCGGGTTGAGTCGCATCAAAACATCAATGAGTCTACAAGAATCCTTCATTAGTGATGCTACCAAAACGAAAAATTGCAAAATTCGCACCGAAATAGCATCCGTTTATACTATCGACAGTCGAGTAACTACTACTCAATCGTAAAGTTCTCTGGGCCGGTTAGTACCCTACTTGGCCACGACAACCTTGCGGACGGGTACCACTTAATAACTTAAACTAATCATTTGATTCATAATATACAAATTATTGTGTTCCGTCTGTCAACAACCCTTAGTACTCCACCCTGCCCATAAGACACGACAAAAAAAAAGGGAGAGAGAGAGAGAGAGAAGACCACTGCTCATAGACAAGACAAAATACTGAAAAATCGTGATTTGTAATAATAAATTCGATAAAGATGACAAAATAGGAATATGATCTTTCTTTCGTGGACTTATTTGATAAGAAGACTTGCATGATTTGACGATATTACAAGAAAAATAATAAACCAAACATTATTCTCAATACATACAATATACCCTACATGAATTCTGTTTCTCCAATATATTATGTTCGTTGCTAGATGCAGCTTAAACTTGAAGTGAGCAGTAAACAAAACAATTCAACATTCAGAAACCAATTCAGAATAGTACAAAGATTGGCAACTTTGCCTGTGCGTTCCTGCTTCTAAATTCCATTAATGACAAGCAAACATTACGATTATTATAAGAGAAAGTCCTACAAAACACAAAACATAAGAATTTAAATAGACAGAGATTCCTTTAACCAAATTCCACACATTATGCCAAAATACTTCTCAAACACTACCATTACCCTGTCATTTTGCTAAGCCCCCACAACACCCCCACCCTTCCACCCCACAGACACACTATAAAAACCATCATATGCATGTAAGCTCGGCAGGAAAATCACTTCACTCCATTCCCAACATCATCAAGCCACAAGAAAAATCAACTTTTCCTAAGCAAAAATCAAGCTTTTGTACTAAAATGAAAATGATTATCTTCCTTGCCTTTGCACTCTTCCTCCAGGGATCTCTTGGTAATCCACAAAACAAGTTCTCCCATTAATTTGCTCGATCGATTGTCTTATCACGCAATATGACTAACATTTTTGTTTCCCTTCTTTCTTGGATGCAGGGGAATTAGTGTGCGAGAAATTGCCAGTTGGATTGTGTTCGTTCTCAATCGCATCCTCTGGAAAGCGATGCCTGTTAGAGACATTTGTATCAAATGATGGAACTCTGGAATTCCAGTGCAAGACATCTGAAGTGGTTGCTAATAACTTGCACGAGTATATTGAGGCTGATGAATGCAAGAGTGCGTGTGGGGTTGATAGAAAATCTGTTGGGATCTCATCAGACTCCCTTCTTGATTCTCAGTTCACAGCCAAGCTATGCTCACCACAGTGTTACCAGAACTGTCCCAACATTGTTGATCTTTACTACAATTTGGCTCTAGGAGAAGGTGAGCTTCACAACAACCCCACCCCCACTGCCCGTCGCATTTTATCATACAAATGACAGATACTATTCTGTCTTTGTTTAATTACAAATAATTGTATGATTCAAATATTAGAAGAAGTAATATTTTTTATCTGCTAACATTGTATTTGATAACAATTAACAGGGGCATTTTTACCTGATTTGTGCAAATTTCAACGAACAAGTTTACGGCGTTCAATGGCTCAGATTCAAAGTTCTGGTGCTGCTCTCGGTCCTGTTTCTGCTGCTGCTGGTCCTATGTCTGCTGCAGCACCTGCTCCGGCCTCAAGTGGATCATATTCACCTGTAGATTGTGCTCCAGCTCCAATGTAATTACATCCCTATATGGTTTTATATGGAATTGATTCGATACAGTAGTTGTAATTATATATACTATTTAATGAAAGTGGACTACATCTGATTATGCATAATTTCTTCTCAGTGGAGTAACATATACCAGTGCTAGTATTGCTTACCTTTACATCATATGATAGAAAATAAAAATAAAAACTAACAACAGGCTAAAACCTCAGCACCTGGTGACTAAATTCGGCATCATGCAATGATTTAGTTTCTTTACATTTATTTGCCTAAATTAAAAATTCCATTTTTCTCCAAACTCACATAATTCAACGAATAAATGTAAAATCACAATAATAAAACCCTTATTATACAAATCTCAGACATTTACCTGACCACCAAATGCTAAACAGAGAAAAGCATAAAAAAGAGGATCACAGAAACGGAGAAAATCACCATCTTTGTGAACTATCCCCAAGTGTAAAATTAGAAGAATGAATAATCTTTATTCAATTAAAATCAGTATACGATGTACAAATATATATAGCTAACAAGAATCAACTATCACTGCCTTAAATAAGAACCAGAAACCTTTTATCCCAACTAAAAGCCATTATACCAATCAAAAGCCTAATGAAACCTCTACTCAATCCTATAACTCACCTTCCTTACCCACAAAAAATCCATCATCTACTTATAAAACCATCACACCTAATGATATACAAACCAAAAGGAACCTTGGACTCTGCTTCAGGTGTGATGAAAAATACACGTTTGGCCATGTATGTAAGAATATGATGATAAATTTCATGGTAGTGGAGGATGAGGAATGGAAGACCCTGTGGAAGGAGAAATAAGGGTGGAGGACAAAAAAGATGAGGATAAAGAGAAGAGGTGATGCAGATTTTTGTAAATGCTTTGGTGGGAAACCTGAGACATAGAACCATTAGGATGCCTGGTAAACTCAAAGGGAAAAGGTATCCATTCTCATTGAGAGTGGGAGTACCCACAATTTTTTAGATGAGAAGTTGATCCAATCTTTGACATGTGAAACTAACACCTCCAGGACCATGATGGTATCAGTTGCAAATGAACGTAAACTTGAGAGCAAGGCTTTGTGCAAACCTTTAATGTGGCAGATGCAAAATTTGGAGTTCCAATTTAAGCTGAGGTCGTTAAAATTAGGATGCAGTGATATGGCTTTAGGAGTGGATTGGCTCAGCCAATTTGGACCAGTGACATTTGACTATACCTAAGGTTTCATCAGGTTCAAGAATGGTGATGAGGTAGTAGAGTTGGCCAGTAGGGAGTCTGGAAGTAGGGTAGAAATGATTGAAGGAAGGCAAATGAGCAGATGTCTATACCAGCAAGAGTATGGATTAGTAGGACAATTTTGGGCAATAATTGAAGAGAAAGATATCAGCAAGAGTATGGATTAGTAGGACAATTTTGGGCAATAATTGAAGAGAAAGATATCGGTGACTCACTTAGTGTAATTCAAACAGTATTAGTTGATTTTGATGATGTGTTTACATCACCAAAAGGATTACCACCTCCTAGAGCTCATGACCACCATATTCCTCTGAAAGAAGGGGCCCAACCCTTCAGATTGAGACCTTATAGACGTCCTTTCGTACAGAAGTCTGAGGTAGAGAAGATGGTGAGAGAGATGGTTGAAAGTCGGATTGTCCAGCCCAGTAATAGCCGATTTGCATCTCCTGTACTACTGGTGAAGAAGAAAGATGGCACATGGAGGTTTTGTGTGGACTAAGAAAGATGGCACATAGAGGTTTTGTGTGGACTACAGGCAGCTGAATAACCTTACTATGAAGGATAAGTATCCACTGCCCCTAATTGATGAGTTAATTGATGAATTGTATGGGGCTAGATATTATTCCAAAATTGACCTCAGATCTAGGTACCATCAGATCAGAGTTAATCTTGGTGACATCTGTAAAACTGCTTTTAAAACTTATCAAGGTTTATATGAGCTTAAAGTTATGCCTTTTGGTCTAACCAATGCACCTGCCACCCTCCAAAGCCTAATGAATGATGTCTTTCAAGAACATCTAAGGAAGTTTGTCTTGGTATTTTTGATGACATATCGGTCTATAGTAAGGATCAGGAAAGCCATTGTGAACACTTCTAGATAGTGTTAGAATTACTGAGGAAGAACCAACTATATGCTAAGCTCAGTAAGTGCTCTTTTGGGCAGATACAGGTGGAATACTTAGGAACATCATCTCAAGAAAAGGGGTATCAGCAGATCTAAAAAGTGGAAGCTATGCAGCTGTGGCCCTTACCAGTCAACATCAAACAGTTAAGAGGTTTTTTGGGTTTGACAGGATACTAAAGAAAAATTTGTTAAAGGCTATGGTACATTAGCCAGACCAGTCAATGATTTACAGAAGAAGGACAAGTTTTGGTGGACCGATTTAGTTGAGGCTGCCTATAATAGTTTAAAATTGGCTATGAGCACAACTCCAGTCCTAGCCTTGCCTAACTTTGAAAAACCATTTGTAGTGGAAAAGGATGCTTGTTATGGAGGAATGGGGGCAGTTCTAATGCAAGACATGAAGCCCTTGGCTTACATTAGCAAGGCCATTGGATCTAAGAATTTGGGGATGTCCATTTATGAGAAAGAACTTCTGGCACTAGTCACTGCAATTACCATTTTATTGTAAAGACCGACCATCAGTCACTGAAGTTTCTATTAAAACAAAGAATCACCACCACATTGCAGCAAAAATGGTTAACAAAGTTATTGGGATTGGACTATGAAATTCAGTATAAGAAAGGGACAGAAAAACCTGGTGGCTGATGCTTTATCTCGAAGGACAGAGGATGGGGTGAACATCATAGCATTTCACATGTGGCTCCAATTTGGATTCACTAAGTAATATATAGTTATGACAGTGATGAGTGGGCTAAGGAGAAAATACAAGCCATATTACTTGATCCAAGAATAGAACAAGAGTACCAGTATAAGAGTGGCCTACTTAAATACAAGAATAAACTTTATGTGGTGGAGGAAGCATCAGACATAAGCTGATAGGCAACATACATGCCTCACAAGAGGGTGGGAATTCCAGAATTCTAGAAAGCATATGTAGAGCTAAACAGCACTTCTACTCGCCAGGGATGACACAAGAAATAAAGAAAGAGGTGCTGCAGTGTGAGGTCTGTCAGAGGTGTAAAGATAAACATGTGCAATACCCTGAGCTTCTACAGCCATTACCTGAACCTTAGCATGCTTGGAGCCATATCTCCATGGATTTCATTGAGGGTTTGCCAGGGTTTGGGAGTATAGTGGTAGAACGATTTACCAAAAGTGTCCACTTCCTCACCTTGACTCATCCATTCACAGCTAAGAAGGTGGCTCAGTTGTTCTTAGATAACGTTTATAAGCTGCATGGCATGCCCCAAAGCATTATAACATATAGGGACAAGATATTTAGTAGTACTTTCTGGCAAAAACTATTCAGATTGGTGGGAACTCACCTTCAATTCAGCACTGCCTACCATCCCCAGACAGATGGGCAAACTTAAAGGTTAAATCAGTGCCTAGAAATGTACCTCAGATGCGTGACTCACTCAAGACCTAAGGGTTGGGTCAAGTGGATCACGCTGAATATGGTATAATACCACTTACCATATAGCTATTAAATGGACTTCATTTGAAGCATTGTATGGGATCGTTCCTCCCCAATTAGCTATGGGGCCTCACCAACTGACCAACACTGCTGCAGTAGAGGAAATTCTGAGGAAAAGGTACAAAATGGATCACCAGCTGAGGGAACACCTAGCACAAGCTAGGGCTAGGGTGAAAACTTATGCAGATAGAAAAAGGACTGAAAGGAAACTTCAAGAAGGGGAATGGGTGTATTTAAAATTACATCCCTACCACCAACAAACAGTAGCAAGGAGGGTGCATCATAAATTGAGTCCAAGGTATTGTGGTCTTTATCAGATCGAAAATAAGATTAGGGCAGTAGCATACAGACTGATCCTACCTGTGGGCACAAAAATCCATCCCACCTTTCACGTGTCATCGCTCAAAAGAAGTTAGGAGACAGAGCAGTGGTGGTGGAGCAAATGCCTCTAGTGATATCAGCTGAGGAAGCCAAACAACCAGAAGATGTTTTACAAACCAAGATGTTTAAAAAGGGTGACAATGCTTGAACTCAATGATTAATCCAGTAGAAATGGCAACCAACAGAAGGCGCAACATTGGAAGACTTGGAACAAATTCTTATGGGATATCCTAATTTCAAACCTTGGGGACAAGGTTTATTTAAGGGTCGGGGTTGTTATGATCAGACATTGCCACCTCTCGTTTGGGAAAAGAAGAGGCAGGGGAGTAACAAAAAAACCAGAAATTCAAATGAATAAGGGAGGGAAATATCAGTGTCTATTGAAGAAGAAGAACAATAACCATACAGCGTCGTTTCGTCTAAGTTGGGACGACATTGTTTCAATTTTTGTTAATTCCTGAAATTAGCTTTACGTTTTTTGTATGTTGTTAAATTTGAAGTCAGTTCACTGCTATTGGAAATAAAAATAATTCTAACTTTCTACCTTGCTCCTCCTATGGATTGTATTTTCTTATTGTGTTGGCATTTGCTCCAACTTCGCATTAAATATATCTTACGATCATGAGATGAAAAAAACATTCATAGCACTTTGTCATTCACTTTATGCTTCCAATAATTCACAACAGTTTGTCATTTTGAAAAATGTAAAATCTTATTGTCATTCACAGAAATATACTTAAATTAATTCACAGCATTATTGTGACTGACACCAACAAACTTAAATTAAATCATAGCATCTTGTCATTCACTTTGTTTAAACTTAATGTAAATATACTTAGATTGTAGAGTGAGGAAGTAGCACCATTTTTAAGTTCAGTGAGGTATCCGTGACGCATAAGAAAGTACAGTGATTTTTGAAACAATTAACCCGGGAAAATTATATTGCTGAGTTGGATTAAACGCGCCATGTAGGACGTCCGTTTGCCACGCCGTCACCTCCATTAAGGTAATCAAACGATTATGTGAAGAGTGATGGATGAAGATAACATTTAGATTGTAGAGTGAGGAATTAGTAACATTTTTAAGTAGGTATCTGTGACGCGTAAGAAAGTACAGTTATTCTTGAAACAATTAACCCACATATATACACTACAAAGGAGAGAGAAATCAGATTTTTGATAATTGGACTGTAATTTCTGAATTCATTTCTTTTCTCTTCACTTAATCCAACTTTCTTCTTTTATTAATTCTCTTCCCATTCATATGTTGATGATTGAATTGTTAAATTGAGCTAGAATTCGTGATTCCCAGCTCAAGCAGTTCTTGTGGTGAAGTTTTAGGTTCAATCCTCCATTGATTGTGTAACGATCAAAATTTTTTTGCTAGCGTTTAAAATTTCACAAAAAATAAATTTCAATTTTCGGTGTCATTACGAACTTCCTAGTGCGTTTAAAATATTAGTTGCGATATGTTTTTCTCATGCTTGCCTTTTTTTTTTTTCTCTTTGGATTTGATGCTTACGGAATATTATTTTACCATAGAACCTCGATAAAATTTTAAGATCGAAAAGTTCTTACATTGAGTCAATTTTCTTTTTAACTTTCGGCCAACATATTTGATCCAAAAACCGAGAAATTTTACAACCTTTATTTCGACCCAAGCTAATCTTAATTTTTAGTCCAAAATGTTCTGTCCGTTTCCAGCCCTCATGTTCTGTCCGGTTCCAGCCTTTTTTAGCTTTGATAAACACCCTAGCTTCCTTTTCTTTTGTTGAACCAAATAGCCCCTCCGCCAACAGAAAAACCGGCCCACTACTGCTCTTAAACTCAGCATAAAACGCCCCATTTAGCCCCCAGTAATCAAACCATTTTTCCTCCCACTTATCCACCACTCAACCCACTTGCATTTCGGTCAAACTGCCCCAAGGTTCCCTACTGAAAACCTCCCCAAAACCGCTCCATGATCACTGATAAAACTGGCCATTTAGTTCCTTTTCCCCCCTCATTGTTCAGCCAACAAATTATAGATATTCAACCCCATAAAATCTCCAGATTTTCGGCCTCTTACATCACTTTATTTCTCCTCATTTCAATCACCAAAATATTCCAGCATTCTATTTTTTTTCCTCTAGTAATTAGGCCCTCATCAATAGGCAATTATCGTCCAACTTTGTTCCAGTAATTTCCCCTTCCTCCTTCATCATTTTCAGCCCCAAACTCCAACTACAAGTTCTACTTTTCTTTATTTTTTCTTCATCTTTTCCTTCCCAGAACTCGGCCCTGCAGTGTATTCTTCTTTGCAAAGAATTTTAGCATACAACTTAAAGAAGAACTTCCTTCTTCACCTTCAAAAATCGGACCCAACAGAGAGACTATTGTTGTGTTTTCTTCGCAATTCCAACAACTTTCTTCTCCAAATTTCGGCCTTTAATCTCCGTCATTTTATACTCCAAACTACAACACACGGATTTTGGTAAATCAACAAGGCAACTGCGGAGTTAATGTAAGGAAAGGGACAGGCAATTCAACTCAACAAAACTTCTAAATTTGCAAAGTAGTTTTATTTACTGCAAAAAACCATGATTTATAAATGATTTTGGAAAAATTATTATGTGAAATAAATGCTATGTAAATTTATTTATGGAGGAACTCTATGATTGTGATTAAAGGAAATCACATATGCAAGATAGTGATTGAAGAAAATCACATTTAAGTTCATGGGTGCCAGTTACCAAATTATGTTGTTTCTATGTACGTTTGAAGTTCATGGGTGTTCATTTATTTTTCCGTATAATTTTTCCTGCATGTTAGTAAATTTCCTACTGAGTGTTTCTTATGAAATACTCACCCTTAAATGAATAAATTTTCAGATTGAAATGATTGACGTTGGCGCGACAGCATAGGCTAGAGATTATGAAGTTGAATCTTTTTATTTAAATTAAGTTTTGACATTGAGATGACCGTGTCAATCAAAATGTAAACACTATAATTTAGATGTTGGTTTTCAGTATTTAATCATGTAAAGAACAAGGAAAACGAGATGTTGGTTTAATTGTCATTTAAATTTGTAAGGTAGAAATTGTCTCGTTTTACATTCTCAAATTTCAGCTTTCTGCCCTTACTTTAAAAAATTATAACTTTCTGTACGTTCGAATTTTTTGAGTGGAATTAGTGGCTGTGGAAATCCATTTATGTGGTCTAATGGCATCAATTAGAATCACTAAAAAATTCCATCGTATGAATTTATTTTGAACATTTTAGTGGGTTGCCTTAAGGTACCCGAGATAGTTTTTCAAGAAAATTTGGCCAACTTTTTCACCTACCAAACGACGTATTTAAGGTCTAAAATTTTAACATGGCCTAGTCCAAGGTCCCAAATGTCTACATTTCAAATTTTGAATTTTTTAGAGTTCGTTTGGATGGTCAAATAAATTGTGGTGACACCTATCATGATTTAGGTAAAATTTAGAAGTAAATTTCTTTTTCCTTGTGCGGTTGTTATTTTCCGCAATAATTATATTTTTAAAACCCATCAAGGGCACGGAAAATATTATTTAGAGTCATCAAACATTATTTAAAGATTATTTTAATGATCCTCCAAGTTGAGAAAATCTGGAGAGTTATGGAATTAGCTTCATTCATCACACTTCCGTCCTACAAAAACCCTTTAAACTCTAATATCACAAGAACAAGCAGATATACATATTTATACACAAATACATATACAGTTATCCATAAATACACGCTCACGCACAGTCACACGTTTACAAGAGGAGTAAGAAATAAATGTTGGCGTGAGCTATTAGAATAGAGAAATTATAGGAATATGTTTTTAATGTAAAATCCCATGCTTCAAGGGTCAACCACAATTTCAGCCATAGATATTGTATTGCCTAGAATAGCTCCCTAAAATTCCTCACTGTATCTATATATTATTGTATTCTGTTCTATAGAAAGAAATAATATGAAAAAGAAAAACCTTCCATTGCAATATGGTATCAGAGCAGGTTCTTAGGACCTCTGTACAACCCACTTCGTGACCAGAAAAAAAACTCAAACCACATGGAATCCATGGCGGAATCCACTGATCTGATGCAACAACTCAACTCCCAGACCGAATCAATTCTTACCAGCCTGACGACCAAGATGACAGAAGTCTTGACCAGATCCCAGACCTCACCACACCCACCACCTACTGATTCTTCGACTGCTCCAATCGGCATCAAGTTGGACGGTTCCAATTATGCCTTATGGTCCCAAGTTGTTGAGATGTATATCTCTGGGAAAGACAAGTTGGGATATATCAATGGAGACTCTCCACAACCTCCGGAAACCGATCCATCTTTCAGGAGATGGCGAACTGAAAATGCCATTGTAAATGGATGGTTGATCAATTCAATGGACTCTTCCTTGATTGCTAATTTCATTCGCTTTTCAACTGCAAAACAGGTTTGGGATTCTGCTTCTACAGCCTATTTTAATGGGATAGATACGTCTTAAGTTTATGATCTCTGGCATCGTGTGACTTGCATGAAACAAGTTGGCGGATCCATTGAAAAATACTACAATGATCTTCAAAGCTTGTGGCGAGAAATCGATTTTTGTCGTCCTAACCCAATGGAATGCGCTGGTGACATTCAGAAATACAATTCAATTCTACAGGAAGATCGATTTTATATCTTCTTCGATGGATGGGATGACCAGCTAGATAAGACCCGGAGTGATGTGCTCCAGTTAAAACCATTTCCTACGGTTGAGCAGGCCTACGCTCATGTCCGACGGGAAGATGTCAGGAAGATGGTAATGACATCAGGTACAGATACTACTCCTGGAGTGGTTATGGCATCCAAAGGAATCAAGGCAGGCCACTATCATACACCACCGAAAACAGGGGTTCTTTCTCTAAGCAGTGGAAAGTCAAATCCATCCTCCAAATCTAAGGCTCCATCTGATGGCATGAAATGCACTCACTGTGGCAACGCCAAACATACCCATGAAACTTGCTTCAAGTTACATTGATATCCAGATTGGTGGCATGATCTTCAGGCACGAAAAAAATGTGAAGCTCGTGTTGTTGATGACAGCACGGGGAGAGCTGCTGTGGTCACCGGTGAACCTTCGCTATCCCTCATCTCCCAAGTAGGATCTTCACATAATCCAGGTAACTGTAGTAACACACTTCATAGCTCTACTCACAATGAGGATGACAAATGGATTCTCAACTCTGGGCTACATACCACATGACATTTGATTCCAATGATTTCTCTCATACAACTCAGCCAAGACGAAGACATGTTGCTAATGCTAATGGGGTCACTTATCCGGTTACAGGGGCTGGAACTGTGACTCTATCTCCTTCTCTTTCATTATCTCATACTTTACTTGTTCATTCTCTTTCCAATAAAGTGATGTCTGTAAGCCAAGTTACTGTTGATCTCAATTGTGTGTTATTAATGTATTCTACCTTCTGTCTCCTTCAGGATATTCTCACCAATGAGATAATTGGGCATGTAACTAAGAGGGGGGGATTATACCACGTGGATGACTTCAATCCAGGCAGAGCCAATCACATGCACCATACGGGTAACAACAAGGAAAGGCAGATTTCGCTATGGCACCATCACTTGGGACATCCATCATTTGGTTATTTGAAGCACTTATTTCCATATTTATTTTCCAATATAATGCACTCAAAATTTAGATGTAATACTTGAATTTCAGCCAAGAGTCATAGGGTTTCTTATCCTGTGAGCATGAATAAAAGTGCGATTCCTTTTACTTTAATACATTTGGATGTGTGGGGACCTTCCCCTTTAACTACGTCTTGTGGTCATCGTTGGTTTGTGATTTTTGTCGATGATTGCACTCGAATGACATGGCTTTACTTACTGAAACACAAAGATGAAGTATTTAGTATTTTCAAATCCTTTCATATCATGGTTCAAACACAATTTTCTGCCAAGATTCAGATCCTTCATTCTGACAATGGAGGAGAATATGTGAATCAACAATTTCAAGCATACTTTTAGAGTCATGGTCTTCTCCATGAGACCTCGTGCTCTCAGACCCCACAACAAAATGGTATTGCCGAAAGGAAGAACTGGCATATCTTAGAAACTGCTCGTGCTTTATTGATCTGGGCACATGTGCCTAGTCGCTACTGGGATGATGCTGTCGCTACGGCTGTGCATTTATTGAACTGTATGCCTACAAAAGTCTTAACATTTCATACCCTATTAAAGGTTCTTTCTAATCATGTCCCATTACCTGTTGTTTTGATGATTCCTTCTCGAATTTTTGGCTATGTTGCTTTTGTTCACCTTCATAAGAATCAATGAACTAAGTTGGATCCATGCGCAGTCCGATGCCTATTCTTAGGGTATGGCTTACATAAAAAAGGGTATAAGTGCTTCGATCCCACCACCAAATGTACCTATATCACCATGGATGTTACTTTTTTTGAGTCCGACACCTTCTTTCCATCTCCGGCATCCAATTCCACTCTTCAGGGAGAGCTCCAAGAGAAAGAGCGTAATTGATTGGGCAGTGAAGGGCTAGACGTTGAAGACAATCCAGCACATATAAATGATGGAAATGAGCAGAATTGGTTGGGTAGTGAAGGGCTGAATGTTGAAGACAATCTAGCACATATGAATGATGGAAATGACATGATTGAACCAGATGTTCAGACCTTTTCAGGAGTTGATATATATCCAAGAGCTGAGCCTGTATCATCGGCAAATGTAGATGAATCTTCCCATTCCTCAGTACCCGACCCCGACGACCCTCCTTCTGAGAATATTCCTAAGGTAAGCTCTCCTACCACACCTTTACATACTAATTCCATGGATACATCTACAGGTTATGTTTTACCTTTCAGACACAATCGTGGCAAGCCACCAAATCAATACTCTTCGAACATAGAAGAAAGACGATCTAAGTATCTGATAGCCAACTGTGTGTCTACTCAAAGGTTATCCGAACCTCTCAAATCTTTTGCACATACACTTTCCTCGTGTAATATTCCCAGTAGCATTGAAGAAGCCTTATCAGATCTAAAATGGGCTCAAGCTATAAAGGAAGAATTGGAGGCTCTACAGAAAAATAAAACATGGGCATTAGTCGTACTACCTAAAGGAAAGAAGACAGTGGGGTGCAAGTGGATTTTCTCCATTAAATACAAAGCGGATGGGTCCATCGATCGATACAAGGCAAGGCTGGTGGTAAAGGGGTATACACAAACATATGGCATAGATTATCAGGAAACTTTCTCACCTGTAGCCAAACTAAATACTGTTAGAGTTTTGTTATCTCTTGCAGCAAATTTAGATTGGCCATTGCACCAGCTTAACATAAAAAATGCCTTCTTCCATGGTGATCTCGAAGAGGAGGTTTACATGAACATTCCACCAGGATACACTGCTTCCTCAGAGGCAAAGATTGCATGTAAGCTACAACGAGCATTGTACGGATTAAAACAATCACCTCGGGTATGGTTTGGTCGGTTTAGTTCGGCTATGAGAAAATATGGCTTTCAACAAAGCAATTCAGATCATACACTCTTCCTAAAACATCGATTGGGAAAGCTGATAGCTCTAATAGTCTATGTAGACGACATGATTAGTACAAGGGATGACGCATAAGAAATCTCTAGACTCCAAGATCAATTGTTCACCGAATTTGAAATGAAGAACTTGGGAGGGCTTAAGTATTTTCTTGGGATTGAAGTAGCTAGGTCAAGACAAGGCATATTTATTTCTCAAAGAAAATATGTACTAGAGTTGCTGTCAGAAGTAGGATTATTGGAATGTAAACCAACTGACACTCCAATTGTTTCGAATTATAAACTGGGAGAATATACAGATCAGGTGCCAGCGGACAAAGAGAGGTATCAACGGTTAGTCGGTAAGCTTATCTATTTATCTCATACTAGCCCAGATATTGCTTACGCTGTAAGTGTAGTGAGTCAGTTCATGCACTGCCCTAGCGAAGACCATATGGATGCTGTAATTCAGATTCTTCGTTATTTGAAGTCCTTTCATGGAAAATGGCTTATGTTCTCAAAGAATAATCATTTGAATGTTGATGGCTACACAGACACTGACTGGGTAGGAAATATTTCTGATAGGAAATCCACATCAGGCTACTTTACATTTGTAGGAGGCAATCTTGTTACACGGAGAAGCAAGAAGCAAAAAGTAGTGGCATTATCTAACACTGAAGCTGAATTTCGAGGAATGGCTAAGGGTCTTTGTGAGCTTCTTTGGCTTAGAAGGTTGCTAGCTGAGATTGGCTTTGCTCCTAGCTCTGAAATGAACTTGTTTTGTGATAACAAGGCAGCCATTCACATCTCCCACAATCCAGTCCAGCATGATCACACCAAGCACGTTGAAGTGGATCGACATTTTATCAAATAGAACCTTGAAGAAAAAATTATTTGGTTCCCATTTGTCAAATCAGAAGACCAGTTGGCAGATATACTCACGAAGGCAGTGTCCACAAGGAACTTCTACGACTCACTCGACAAGTTGGGCATAAAAGATATCTATGCACCAACTTGAGGGAAAGTGTTCGCGTGAGCTGTTAGAATAGAGAAATTATAGGAATATGTTTTTAATGTAAAATCCCATGCTTCAAGGGTCAACCAAAATTTTAGCCATAGATGTTGTATTGCCTAGAATAGCTCCCTAAAATTCCTCATTGTATGTATATATCATTGTATTTTGTTCTACAGAAAGAAATAATATGAAAAAGAAAAACCTTCCATTGCAACAATAAATGGCCATTTTTCTTTGTAGAGATTGATTCTATTGGTCTGATACGAGACACCAGTCCAGTAGGTTTTGGCCATGTGATAACCGATGCCCCAGTTGGGAAAAACTGGGACACCTCAAACAGGTTCTTCTTCTTCTTACACATCGGTTTCTTGGCCCCACCCACCACTGCTGCGTTGGTAGTAGAAGTGCTACTCAAGTTTAGGAGTATGCTCAATGAAAATATGAAAAGGGTAACGGTTTTCTCAGTGTGGATACTTTGTTAGCAAAGAGACCACTCACCTTTTTTGGATTGTACTAAAACCTATGGGCTTTCAATTTGATTTTGCATAAAAATTTGTTTAAATGTTATAACTATTGTACATCTTAATCGCGGTGGGATCTGACCTTAGATTCTGAATTCAAATTCATCAATAGCAAGTGAATTTCACGAAATTTGGTGGGTATCAAACAAGGAGAATACCTTGGTATCGCTGGAGATGGAATCTAAAAAATACATTGACAGACAGTAGAAAACGGTAGTCAATGGCAGAGAAAAACAGGGATGATGTGAGTAGATTTAAGTACAGGAGCAAATGTTACCCAAATATGTTAGTGAAGAGTGAAGATAGACATATGTTGCTTTTTCTTATGAGTAGGATAGAAAACCTCCCTACGGTCGGCGATTAAAGCAGTTTAGAAAAATGGACTGGACCAGATGGTTCAACCGAGAAAATTGGGAACAGGCCGCAAAACATGTCCGGGCTACTAATTTAATCGAGCATTAGAAAACCATACCAGAAACTAGGGTTTTAGCTATTAAACTGTGACTCGACAAAACCGGTCCAGTTTTAATGGGTTTTTTGAATGTGAATTTTTTGATAGAAAATTGTAATTTTCCAATCATTTAAGGATAAAAAAAGGGAAAACAAAAATCATATTAGGGCAAATCAAATTTGGGATAAGTTTATGTTCTGAAGTTTAAACTTTGAACATGTATTTCTACTAATATTGGAAGTGGACATTATGAAAAGTATATTTGAAGCCAAGTTTTGTAAGTTATTTTGTCTATAAATGTTGGTTTATTTGCAAACAATTTAATTTTAGAAATTTTGAGAGATTTTTGGATTAATTTTTTAATTTTTTAATTGAAATCGATTCGACCTTTTGACCCTTGACCCGTTGCATTTTTTGAGATGATGGCCATCCGATTTTCTGAACATTGAATTAAAGTCAGTAATTAATTTTAACTACACATTTTTATTTTCACAAGAATCACAAATTTTATCAACTTTTCAATAACAAATTTATCAACTTTTATCAAGATCTACTAAAAAAGTAATTTTACCAAAATCAAAGACGCACTAAATGTTTCAATAGTGAGTGAACTTTTAGTAGCATCTTCGATCAATCATTGAATTTTTAAATGTTGTTCGGTGCTCGCTCAACTTTGGAAAGTTACGTTCATTTAATCACTCATCACGATAGTCAATGCCAATAGACGAAATTGCACACGTGGCACATAAGTTGTGGTTAGGAGTGAAATGCCACCGTACCTAGAGCTCGTTGGTTCTTATTGAAATGCGTTGAGGCCGCAGTAGTTGACTAGACATCTAGGGGTAAAGTGTTGTTTTGGTGCGGTCTTCTTTCGAGATAAGGCCATTTCTCTCTCGAATCGGTGTAGCTATAGATCCGGCCTCAACTATAATAACTTGTATCATCCACGTGTGCGCTTCCCTCGCTTAGCAATTACTCAATCATGGGAAATGATTACACTACAAGAAATGAGGCTTTCACCGACTAAATTTTCTCGACTAAAATTGCTGGTCGGTAAAAATTATTTTTACTTACTAAAATTATTACATGGTCCCCCAAACATTATTGGATGAGTTGGCCAACCCATGGAAAGATTCATCGACTAAAAATGTAGTCGGCGAATGTGTTAATGCCGACTACAAATATTATAGTCGGCCAAAATTTACGCGGGAGATTTTCCCATGTTTAATAAATTGGCGGGGTGTAATCTCCGACTAAGTAACTGGGTCGGTGGTATTTTGGCCGATTTTTAATGACCAATTTTTACCGACTGCCAAATTTCTAGTCGGCAAAACTGTTTTTACCGATTAAAAAAGTAATATGGTCGTCTAAACATTAGGGATTCAACGACCATGAAATTAGTCGGGGAAGATCGTAATATCGACTACAAAAATGGGTCGGCAAAAAATTGCACGAACTTTTCACACATTTAAAAAATGGTGGAAAGTAATGGTGACTAGATTAATGAATACTATCGTTGGTCGGCCTCTTTTTGGGGGGAACTGATGGCGGCTCACTAAAAATGTTTGGCCCACTCCCATTCTTGTTTTCCATTTTCAATACATCTCTCAAACTCCAGTGGTCGCTACTAATTCTCTTCTCTCTCTCTCATTCTCCATTGACGCACATCTTCTCATCGGCGTGGTCCGAAGTCCCCATCTACCGGTGGTATGTATATTTCTTTGTTAATCGACCAACCAGAGAGAGGTTTTCCACTCCCACACACCCAATTTTTGTCTTTGAACCAAAATAAAGAACCATCCTCACAACAAATTCCATTCCAATCCTCAGCGTGGGCAATCACAATCCAAAAATCACAAACCGAAAATCCAAATTCTACATCCGAAATCCTATATCCACGCTCTGGAAATCCAAAATCCCCATCAAAATTCAGCATCCGTGGGCAACTATCTACACTCTCTAGGCTACAAAAATTTATCTATCCCTTCAATTTTGTCTATGTTCGTCTCTCTCTATACATTAATAATCCATTTTCCGGTCTCAGATATGTTATATTTTTGGTAGTGGAGGCTCAATTTTCATCAGGTTTAAATTTGATATTTTTTTCCCATTTATTTGTTCAATCCGATCATTAATTTTTATCTATTTTAATGGGTATCTGGGTTTGCGATTTGCATATTCATTTTCTAGATTTTAGGTTTATTGAATTTTATTTTATATGCATGTGACTGATCCAAATTCGCATTTTTTATCTATAGGTTTGTTAAGGCTGTGATTTTGAAGCATCATCATGCCAAGGTTTGTGCTAGGTATTATCTTTTGTTTTGTTATTTTTCCATTTTTGGGAATTATCGTGTTCACTTTGATTTGTAGTTGCTTGGAAAATGTGCAAATAAAATAGAATTTAGGTCATGGAAGTTTCTGCACATTCCTGTACATAAGTCTTTAAAAGATATTGCTTATTTGATGTATTAACGATTACCTTTTTCCTCTTTTGTTGATCAAGAAATTTCTCCTGTTTATATGTCATGCTGCTTAAAGACACAGACTTCTACTGGAGTATCATTTTGGTCATTTATAAAAATTGCAAGCACATAGAATTTCACGTATTATTATGGATCTTCTATATAGGATGAGGACATAATTTAGATGTTATTCTAAAGCTACACATGAAGCTGGTCCTCCACTTAGGAAAATGACAATGATACTGAAGTCAAGTGGTCACAATTTTATTTTCATTTTGCTCTTTATAGTTTTATTAAGTGATCTGTTTACTTGTAACTCTTCAAACAACACCCTGAAGGATTTAATTCAGAAACTTTAGTAGAAGTTTTGTTTAGTTTGACAAAGAAAAACTTTCCTGGTGCTAGTTTGTTAAATTATTAGTTATATTATCAATCATAAGATTGTCAAGTGTGCTTGTTATGCTTCTTGTCATCAATTTATTTAATCACTATCTATTTTTTTTTTAATTTGCAGTATGAAGGTGAATTATATATCCTATCTACTGATCAAGGATATATAAATCAGCCAGATCTGGTCTGGGAAAAGCTGAATGAGGTAAGACTATAGCATGGCAGCGCCATACTTCCTTTGCTTGCCGTTGATCTTAGTTGCAGTTGGAATAAATATTTGACTGATACAATCTTGTTAAAGTCGCATTTTTTATAAATGTAACTTGCGAGTTTGATAAATGGCTGAGCAATAGTCCTTGTGTATAGTTTCGTTTGCCACTTGAATGGTCATACTGGAACCAAAATATAACTTGGTCATGAAATTGAAACAAATTGAAGTTGGGTGACCAAAATGAAACAAACTTCTAATTTGGGTAACATCCTGTGAAATTTTCCCATAGCCAATTAATTAGAAGGCTTATATTAATATTTTAGTTTCAATAAATTCTATTTCAGTATAATAAAGATCTAAGGCCACCTTTCTAATATCAAAATGTATTAGAAAGCACTACTTGTTTTGATACTGGAATCAGCAATTTCTTTGTTTTTCCATAATGAATTTTTCAGTAAATGCATGTGCTCTTTTTCCTTCCTTGGATTCGTTTTTATTTTTTATTTTTTATTTTCTGGAAGGAGATCTCTAAAATATACTTATATAAAATATTCTTTTTCAACCTCATTTTGTTGAGTTTGATTTGATGGTTAGGTGAATGGGGACACCGTGTATATGACGGGAAACTTTAAGGAATTCAAGGTGGAAGATCATTCCAATAGCACATGGCATGAACAAAATGCCATTGATAGTACTGCGGTATGTAGCTTTTCAAGACTCCAGATATGTTTGGATTTTGGAAAAATGAAACATAATCTAATTCAATTTTGTTTTGCAGGACTATTTGGCTAGCATTGATGGTGGTTCTCAAGAAATTTTAACTTTCAAGTAATTTTTAACTTCTCCGAGCCTAATTGATTCCTTATTCTCTAATATTTAGATGATAACAGAGCGTAACTTCATTCGATGATTTTTTCCGTGTTTTAGAATACGGTTAACCAATATGTTAACTAATCGATTACTATAAATTGGATCAAATTTTGAGAAATATTTGTACTTTCTGCTCCCTAAAAGGAATTTTTTCCCGAACATCTCCAACAACGTGTTCACTCATCATGTTGATTGTCTTTGTTTATATAATTTACTTTAGAGCAACCTCTGAAGGAATTTTATTTCAACCTCTATTTTCAAAGTGTAATATATAATTCATTTAGTGTTGTCCATAATTTACTTATACTAACAATTTATGTGAGAACAACGTTGTTCGAGTGTGTGATTATAAGAAATCAAATAACTTTAATGTTGGTTTTTTTACGATTCGATTTGCAATTAGCAATAGCTCTTCAACAATGTGAATTTGAGCAAAGAAGAATCGCAACAGCAACCGCAAATCAAGAAGATAATCTGCAAACAACCAGCCATCGAGTGGTGGTTCAAGGTCGATCATGGTCCCGTGTAGGCTTTGTAACATTTGTTTGTGTCAGATAACTATTTTTGTTTCAGTTTGATAAGTTATATTGGCAAATGCACATGTTTGGTTCATATTTCTAGACAGGATTGGACATTATTAAATAAGAAAAAGAAGCTTGGAATCATGAAGACCCATTATTTGGTTGTTTGTTGAGAATTCATGAAGACCCACAAACTATATTCTCAAGGTATGTACTTGAAATCAGAAATTATGTTGAAAATGAAGAAAAGATTCTTTTCTCGCAAATTCTTTATGTTGTATAATCGGACTGGTTTTAGCTTTTGACTTTGATCAAGTATGGTTTTGTGTTGAACTTGAAATTAATAATTGATTGGATATTCACACCACGTTTTTCTATAAGTGCACCATCCGTCAAAGAATCTGTCTCAACCATGTAAGCTCACAAATAATGGAAGCCATCGCCTATACTACGCTCTCAATGAAGATTTGGACATAGTCGTTTGCTTCTTACTTTTCTATGATATGAGCGCCTTTCCCAAAAATATACAATATCCCGTGAATCGATGTCGTGTAGTAATAGCTCAAATTTCAATATGCATCACAAAATCCTGCTAGCTACAATTTTCCACTTGATGGAAAATATAATCCTCATCCTGGTGCCCCTTTCAAGTATCAAAGCAATCGGTGAACTGCATCAAGATGGGGTTGCCTAGGTGCCTGCATGAACTAAGCGAGGTGTGTTGACCGAATATGAGATTTACGGTCTAGTAATGGTGAGATAAATGAGCTTCTCTACCAACCATCGATAATATGTGGGATCTTTCAACAACTTTCCATCCGTCAAATTAAATTTTAATGATCGCTCCATGGAAAATCTCGCAGGTTTTGCTCCAAGTAATCCTGCCTCTTGGAGAATGTCAAGAGTATACTTCCTTTGATTTATTGAAATCCCTGATCTTGAGCGAGCAATTTCTACTCCAAGAAAGTATTTTAATGTGCTAAGGTCCTTCAACTTGAATTGAGTTGCAAAGAATGTCTTTGTAGAAGAAATTTCTTCTTTATCATTTCTTGTGACGACCATATCATCCACATATAATAAAATAGCTGTAAATGAATCACCACTGACCTTGGTAAAGAGTGAGTAATCTGCATGTGACTATTTGAACCCAAACTGAATAACAGTTGATACAAAATTTTGAAACCAAGAATGAGATGCCTATTTCAATCCATATAAAGATTTATGGAGTCGACATACAAGTGGCTCCCCTTGTCGACGAAATCCAGGTGGGGGAGTTATATAGACCTCTTCATCAAGATCACCATGAAGAAAGGCATTTTGTACATCCATCTGATGAAGTGTCCAGATACGAATAGAGGCGATAGCGAGTAAGCATCTGACTGTTGTTAACTTTGCAACTGGAGCGAAAGTTTCATTATAATCAATCTCTTCTCACCCTGTAAACCCCTTTGCCACCAACCATGCTTTGTATGGTTCAACTGTACTGTCAGAATGAAATTTGACCTTGAACACTCACTTACTACCAAAAGGATGATGACCTGAAGGAAGCGAGACAAGTGACCAAGTATTGTTTTCTTCCAAGGCACGAATTTCATCGTTCATAGCAGTTACCCATTTGGGATCCTGACATGCAGCCTCATATGTAGTTGGCTCAATGATACAAGAAACATTGTATGTAAAAGCACGATGAATTGAAGAAAGATTGCTATATGATACATACCTTGATATAGGATGTCGAGTACTGGATTTGATTGGAAGAGACCTGGCTTGAGCCGGCAGAGCATGATTGACATAGTAATCTTTCAGGTGAATTGGGGTTTGAACTGATCTTGTGGAACGTCGAATTTGGTCATTTGCTACTATAGGAGGTTGGTCTTCTTGGTCGTCGGTGAAGGTGGAAAAAAACCGCTCAACCCGGTAGGTGAAGGCAATCGACCGTTTGAGCTCTCTGTTGAAACAGAGATGGAAACCGGTCGACTGTTATGTTTTTCTGTTGGAACGGATGGACTATGCCGGTCGACCGGTTGACCAGTGTTTAGGACCTTCAGGCAAGCTATCTGGTTCTGCTATATGTTGGTCCTCAGGGTATGGTAAATGTGGCATTACAACATCCAGAGGCATAGATTGTGGCAACGGGATGGAGTTGGTTTCATCATTTTGCTCGGAGGCATATGGAAATATGGTTTCATGCAACACGACGTCTTGGGACACCACTAGCTTTCTGTCGGTTAAGTCATATAAGAGGTATCCTTTTTGTCCTGGGGATATCCAAGAAACACACATCGTCTGGCTCATGCGTCAAATTTATGGGCTGGGTTTGAGGTTGGTGGCAAAACACAGCAACCATAGACACGTAAATGAGAATAAGGTGGTGGTTTCTTGTGCAATTTTTCATGTGGTGTTTTGTGTGAGAGCAATGTCGAAGGTATTCGGTTGATAAGGTAACAAGTTGTCTTGATATGTTCTCTCCTAAAATTTTAACGGAAGATTGGCTTAAAATTTAATGGCACGACCCACATTAAGGTGGTGGTGTTGTTTTCTTTCTACCACTCCATTTTGTTGAGGGGTATAAGGACATGATCTATGAAAACGGTACCATTTTCATCTAGGAATGATTGCAAGGATAAGAACTCACGACCATTGTCGGACCTTAGGACTTTGTAGTCGGGTTGTGTTGAGTTTTAACCCAAGTAAAGAAATTCTTAATTATGCTTTGAGTTTTAGATTTGTAACGCAAGAGGTGTACCCAAGTATAACGAGAAAAGTCATCAACAATTGTAAGGAAGTATTTTGCACCAGAATAAGAATAAATCCTATGAGGTCCCCAAATGTCACAATGAATCAGATCAAATGGTTTATTGCTAGAAATTGAATAACTTTAAAGGGTAGTCTAGATTGTTTAGCCAAATGACAAACATCACAAATATCATGGGAATCAAAACTAATATCTGAAATACTTTGTGCTAGGAATTGAAGAGGTGAGGCGGAAGGGTGCCCAAGACGTCTATGCCATAGGTTGGTTGATCCACTGGTAGTATGAAGTATTTGTGGTTTTTGTGAAAAGTAATATAGGCCGTTACTCTGCCTTCCCAAGCCAATCGTCTTCTTCGTAGTCAAATCCTTCATGACACAAAAATCAGGGTAAAATGTCACATAACAACCTAATCCTCTAGTGAGTTTACTGATAGATAATAGATTAACTTTGAAGTTGGGAACATAAAGCACATTATCAATAGTCATATTATTTCCCAAGTTAACTGCACCAATAGATTTAATAAGAGCATGACCCCCATCCGGTAATTCCACAGTTTTGTGCTTTGGCATAGGTTTATTCTCAACGATCCCATCCTTTGTCACATGGTCAGTGGCCCCGCTACCAATAATCCATGAATTACTCAAAGATGTAGTAGAGGAATTGATACCTGAAGTGTTAACATAAGACTTATCATTACCCGTCTTGTTATTTAGAAGTGTCATGATCTGCTCATATTCTTTGGCTGTGAGCGTTTTTCCTTCCTTTAGGTCAAGTGTAGAAACGGTAGCAGTGTTTGTGAACCGTTTGTTTCGTGGCTTCACGTCCTTCCCATAGAACTTGTGCCATAGAGGGAAGCCATGTATGAAATAGCAGAAATCAACAATGTGGTCATCATCCTACAATGGGTGCATTGTTTACATCGCCCGCCACAAAACGGTTGATCGGTTTGGCTGATCTTCACTTTTCCAGTTCGATCTCCAATTGATTGAATGTTGCCCTGGTGCTTTGATCTTTTCAACAAGTAGTTTAGAAGCGAGGATTAAGCCGGGATGATCGGATTGTTGTAGAGCTATGGGATCCGATTGGGCAATCGTCGCTTCTATGGTGTTTGTGTCAGACATCGTTGCTCAGAATCGTCTCTCTGATACCATGTAAAATATGAGAAAAAATATGTGTGGAGAAATAATTCTCTGTATTGATTCAATTGAATAATAAATTGTATAAGAGTACAATGTATATATATACTAATAGAAAAAGAATTCTACCTAAAATAGAAATATTACATACATGATATCTTACTATAAATACAATTCTACCAACAAAGTAAATAATAAATAAGGTAAATAAATATTTGTTAATAGTGAAGAATGAAGCTTGGACAGAAAATAAATTTAAGATTTTGAAGTACTTGTATGGTTTGCTTTTCCTTCTTTGTTTGTTCAGTAAACTATACTATATTGTATGCATAATCAAGATTTAATTCATTTTCTTTTTTGTGTGTGAAATCTGTGAGAAATAATTTTCCAATTGAGCTAAAGATTTACTTCATTTTGTTTGGCTAAGCATTTTCGGTTTCCTAAAGAGCATACTTGAATGATTTTTATATCATGTTCTTGAGTGGAGAGAATGTTTACTTGAAATAGGTTCTATGTTCAATCTTTGGCCTTGTTTCATTTTTCCATGAATTACATCTTTAGTTGTTGCATTCAAATATGTTTTTACATGAATTACATGACATTGTGACTAACTAGTTATAGAAGGAAACAACTTTATGCCGTAATTTGTCCTTAGCTTGATAACTTAATCTCCTTCCTTGTGGTTAGGTCATTAAGCGAGAGACAAAATGAGGAGTTGACAACTTAATCTCCATGCTTGTTCTAATTTCCTTTTCTTGATTTATATATAATGAGTTATATTCTTTGTATTCATATATAGTAAAACAACATGTATAGAAAATTAGAAATAATTAGTGTGAAATAAATAGATTCACATTTGTCAATGTAAGAAAGTAAGATTCAGATTTTGTCCTTTGTCAATTCATCCAAGAAAAAAGGAATTAAATCTACCCCTAGGTGCCCAAAATAGACAAGAAAGCATCTTTTGCTTTAAAGAAAAGGTTGCATAACTGACTGAAAATTGTTGAACCTCTTCTTCTACATTATCCTTTGTCCTTTCTGATTTCTCTCTTTACTTATGAAACTTCTTTTTAGCTTAACTTATCTAATTGATTAATATCATTGATGCCGCTTTTATGTTTTAATTTTCATAGCCTTATTTTGCTCAAAATAAATGTGAGATCTTATACTTAAGTTTTTCAGGACACGGGCAATGGTAGACCAGACAGGATAGATGGATAGATCTGTGGAAGACTACCCACTACAAAGAGGGAAAAGATGGATAGATCCATTTCTTGAAAAGAAATATGTAATTTTGCTCACAATTTAAAAGTAATGATTTGTTTGAAACTATATGTCGTTAACTTATTTATATATCCTTGTAGGATGATATGGTCACGCTATTATATTCACTAATGATACTAGACGATCAGCATGTAATATCTCTTTCTGATATACTTGTGTTTAGCTTTCTTTTGTCCAAACTGCGTATACACATAGTACTTGCACAAGTTTTTCGTTTTTTATGTGAACAAACATTATGGACATGTTATGGTATAGTTATTTTGAAGTATCACTTATTTTTAAAATTTATCATTTATATTTTTCAGCTATAAATGGTTACTTTTACATAATTATAATTAAATCACCTATTAAAAAAATTAGTAGGGAATTGCCGACTACAAAATTAAAAAACCTTGGTCGGTGAAGTATTGCGGAAAGTCTCCATTGATTACGATTTACAGACTAAAATATTGGTCAGCGTATAAAGTATAGCCGACTAGATAATAATTTGTCGGAGTTAGTTATCCCCGACCGTATAATTTTGGTCTGCGTAAGTTTTGCCGAATACAATATTTTTAGTCGGTGTATTAAGAATAAACAACAAATGAGAAATGGTCGGTGTTAGTTACCCTGGCTACTAAATGTAGTCGGTGTAAGATTTACCGACTAATACAAATTTTGGTTGGCAAATGTGCTTACGCCGACTACTAAATTTTTTAGTCGGTCATTACCTTCACTGACAGAGTTTTGTCGACTACTCTACCGACCAAATATTTGTAGTCGGTGATTATAATTCCCGACTATATATAGACTTTGGCCGACTACTTTTCTAGTCGGTGAAGGTATTTCATTGTGTAGTGTTAATTGGGCGTAACTTTTTAAAGTTCAGTGAGTGATCGGAAATGCGACTAAAAGTTTAGTGATTATTAAAATATTTAACTCTTGAATTAACCTTAAATATGTGCCACGTGGGTGTCTTGTTAGCCACATGTGCACTTTGGTCCATTGGCAATTGTTGAATCTTGATCGTTATTAACAAAAATTTCAAAATTTAGTGAACACACAACAAATTTTTGAGAGTTCAGTGAATCATTGAAGACGTAACTAAAAGTTCAGTGATTATTGAAACATTTAACTCCATATTTAGGATTGAAATACCCTTGTTTAAAAACCTATATCTGAAACTTTGATTTTTCTCAATTTTAGTGTTCGAGTATTTGTGCTAAGACACACTACTGTGTCTCCCAAGCCAAGCTCGAGTCTTTTGATTATTATTATTATTTTAAGAGAAATTTACACTTTTCGCTCCCAACCTTTATATTTTTGTTACTAATATACTCTTAACTTTTTTAGTACCAAACATCCTCAATATTTTACTAAATTGCAAATCACGTCCATATTGACTAATAATGACATATTTGCCCTCATCTTTAAATAAACAAAAATGGAAGAAAGCTAAAAACAACCTAAAATATGAAAAAAATTATAAAAAACTCACATAAATTTTCAAATAGTACAAAGTATATTATTCCCCACCCACCCACCCACCCACCCACCCACCCACATCCTCAAAAAGTACACAAGATTCATCCCTACACTTCATGTCCAAATCCTATTGGGATTGTGAATCATAGTCCGATTGATGAAAATCATTTGGATTTAATACAACCGGGTGAAACCTAGGTCACACGATTTGAAATGTCGTATTATCAAGGCCCAAATTTCTAATCATCATATGTATCCAAACCTAGTACTGGCTACATTGTGTGCAGACTTCATTGTCTTTTTCACATGTTGATGTGTTTCTTTTTATATAGTTTTTATGTTGAAAGGTGGGAGCACCACCATAAATATCTTCAATTCTTGAAAAATCAAAGAAAACAACCCACCCCGCCATTTCTAGTTGCGGTGAAAATGTAGCCGACCTTGAACTTGATGAATTTATGGTACTAATAAATATTGGCTTATTTGCACAAATGGTCCTCGACTTTTGCACTTATCGCGGGTTGAGGACCCATCTTTTCATTTTTGGCGGTTTAACCCCTATTTCAAATGTTTTTGGCGAAATGGTCCTTTTCAACATTTCCATCCAAATCGTGAAATTTGACGGTGGAAGAATTTTTTTATAAAAGGCTTATTTGCACAAATGGTCCCTGACTTTTTAAAGAAAATTTGCAGCAAAAGTCCCTAATATTTTAGAAAGTGTTGAAAAGTCCCATAACCTTCTAATCCTAACACATATGACCCTAAACTTTTTGACAATTTACCCCTAACTTAAATAAATTAAAATAACTCACAAACCTTTTCAAAATACAAATAAGTCCTAAATCTTTTTATTTTTTTACAGATTTACACTTAAAATAATAAAAAGTGTGTCATCAAGTCCCAAAACTTTTAATTTTGTTCACCAAAATGAT
Source organism: Forsythia suspensa (assembly GCA_023638005.1). Lineage (NCBI taxonomy): Eukaryota > Viridiplantae > Streptophyta > Magnoliopsida > Lamiales > Oleaceae > Forsythia > Forsythia suspensa. Next base: position 766,164 of record CM042670.1, read on the forward strand.
ATTTAAAATGTGTTTGATTAAAATCAGATATTTTAGTAAAAGTAATTGAAAAATTGTGGGACCATAAAATGCGTGGTTAAAATTAATTGTTGACTTTGACTTTAACTTTTTAACAAAATCAAAATTGAAAATAAACGGGCTCTTAGAGTCTCTACAGATTTTGTCCAGTGGTCTATTAATTAACAAAAAAATTATACTCATGATCAAAATTTGACCAATTTAAAATTTTAATTTATTTTTCATATCAATTACTAGAGGTGGTAAAATGGGCCAGCCCAGATAGCCCGGTCTCTGGGCTGGGCTGGGCTGGTCTAATAAAAAATTGATTAAATAAAAATTAGGTCAATTTAGTCCGATAAAACTAGTCAACTGGGCTGGTCCGATAATTTTTTTTTTGTCCAAATCCCTACCCCACACTTCAAACACCCCACCCCTCCCCTCCCCTCCCCGTGAAATGTGGCAGCCAGGGGTGGGGTGTTTGAAGTGTGGGGTAGGGACTTGGCAAAAAAAAAAATTATCAGGCCAGCCTGATTGGCTAGTTGTACCGGACTAAATTAACCTAATTTTTATTGAATCAACTTTTTATGGATCGATTTCGACTAGAGACCTGTGCTATCCGGGTCGACCCATCTTGCCACCTCTAGTAATTGATATGAAAAATAAATTAAAATTTTAAATTAGTCAAATTTTGATCATGTGTATAGTTTTTTTGTTAATTAATAGACCACTGGACAAAATCTGCAGAGACTCTAAGAGCCTGTTTGTTTTCAATTTTGATTTTGTTAAAAAACTAAAGTCAAAGTCAATAATTAATTTTAACAACACATTTTATGGTCGCACAATTTTTCAATCACTTTTACTAAAAAATCTAATTTTAATCAAACACATTTTAAATATCATTTTGGTGAACAAAATTAAAAGTTTTGGGACTTGATGACACACTTTTTATTATTTTAAGTGTAAATCTGTAAAAAAATAAAAAGATTTAGGACTTATTTGTATTTTTGAAAAGGTTTGTGAGTTATTTTTAATTTATTTAAGTTAGGGGTAAAATTGTCAAAAAGTTTAGGGTCATATGTGTTAGGATTAGAAGGTTATGGGACTTTTCAACACTTTCTAAAATATTAGGGACTTTTGCTGCAAATTTTTCTTTACAAAAGTCAGGGACCATTTGTGCAAATAAGCCTTTTATAAATAAAAATTCTTCCACCGTCAAATTTCACCAGATTTGGATGGAAATTGTTGAAAAGGACCATTTCGCCCAAAAAACATTTGAAATAGGGGTTAAACCGCTAAAATGAAAAGACGGGTCCTCAACCCGCAAAGAAGTGCAAAAGTTAGGGACCATTTGTGCAAATAAGCCAATAAATATTTAATGGCAGATTTAAGGAGACGGAATTTTCTCCATCTTACTTTGTCATTAATGACAAATTGGGGGACGATGGTGCAGCGGTGGCGAGGGTAGAAGAGGTGGTGGTGGTGAGGCGTAAGATATTTTGTAGTTTTAAAAAGTTATGGATTTTTTTTACAATTTATTCTTATTTTTTTGTTGTTCTTAGCTTTCTTTTATTTTTGTTTATTTAAAGAATAGGGTAAATATGTCATTATTTATCAATAGGGGCGTGATTTTTAATTAAGTGAAAGGTTGGAGATGTCTGGTGCTAAAAAAAGGTTAATGATTGATTATTAACAAACAACAAAGGTTTTGGACGAAAAGTACAAATTTATCCTATTATAAACATAAATATGCACAAAAAGTTGTAAATAAATTGATATTAAAGAATTTACAGGATTTAAATACGGGCTCTGGGCTAGCCACATGTCGGCCCTTGGGCCGACTTGCGAAGCCCATGAGCTGAGTTTGGCTCAATTTGCCTTGTCAAAAATCGAGCTTGGTCTACCCTGAGCTCAATTAATGTACGCCCAAATTGTCCATAGGCCGGCTCGTGCCTGAGCTGTCACGAGTCAAGCTAGGCTCGTGCTTTGGCCTTGAGATTACTTATGGCCTAGGAGCTAAGCTCAACTCGATTTTCCTGGTTAAAAAGCCGTCCCCAAACCGCCCATGGGTCGATCTCTCGCGAACCTGCCTAGGCCCAAGCTCATTGCCACCCCTACTATTTGTCATGTTGTTGAGCAAAATTGTCTATAAAAAAGTCGTTACATGTATAGATACATGCCTAGAAGTATTAGGATGGACGATGAGGTACAGACTAAACCAATTGGAGTTTAGTGATGCCCATTGTCCTAAACGAGCCTCACCTCACGAGCTTGGACAAGGTTGGCAAAAAATGAGGATGCTTGGACCCTCCATTAGTCAAATGGTGCCCATTTTAATATAGTTTGAAATTTAAAAAAAAAAAAAAAGTTAGTGAAAAAATTTGACATATGCCAAGTTGAAGTGTGTCATGCTACACGTAAGCATGGACCAACATGCTTATTTTTTTCATAAAGTAACATGTCTTGAACATGGTCTCTTTTGTGAGGGAATTTTCATCACACACTCATATTTTCTCTAAAACTCGAAAGAAAGGAACATAAAAAGAATATGAAAATTATTTATTTATTTTTTCCTAAATTAACACATCTTGAACATGGTCTCTTTTGTGAAGGAAATTTTCATCACGCACTCATACTTTTCTCTAAAACTAGAAAGAGCCAGCTAATGCGTATAATATTTTTTCGATACATATACATCTACTATTTCTTATGCACATTATGTAACATAGGTTAATTGGCTTCAATTCTACAATTCGTTCCATGATAATATGCTTTACTCGATTTTTTACAAGTTCATACATTTATACATGTATTGTGATGATTGTATCTTGTTATATTTTGCTATGTTTAAAAATATGTATTGGGTTATATGATATGGAGTTGTTAACATTTGATGTTAGCTGTTAAATGAAATCATGTTTGGATAATTATGTTACGAATACGTCAAATAATTATGTTACATTGTATTGTGTACCGTTAGACATTATGTGGCTCACATGATAAGTTATTGGATTCGATAATATGCATATGAATATAACTAATTAATTAATTAATTAGATAATTATTAGAGAAGTTGATTTTCTTAAGAACTCTATTTTGATGGAAAATAGATTAAGAGTCTAACTAGGAAATTGAGCCTTTCTCTACCTACAAAAGGACATATTATTCCATCAATTTATTCGTGCCATTATGTGAGAGGTTAAGAGAGATACATAAATACAATTTTTATACAATTAAACTACATATATTAATTGGAGATTGGAGATAAGCAATTAAATCGCTTAACGGAGATTCAAGAAATTTAAGATACACAATTAAAAGATCGTTTGATATGGATCAAGGTACGTTCTTGTTACTTCAGATTTGTCTATGAAAATCATGAAATTTAAGATCTTGGAACTTATGTTCATGTTATTGTCCATGTAAATTGAACAAATAAAACTAGCATGTGGTATCAGAGCTTATGGTTTATAAACTCATGATTTTGCAATTGATCGAACTTTTATGCCCTTACGCTTTTGACAACATATAGTGTATCGTAAAGAGATTATCATAGCATGGCATGCACGTGATTTTTTCACAAGATTAAATTAATTCCTATGGGTTACATTGCTTCATGTTCATGATTTGGATTTACTCTTAATTAATTTGTGCGTTTAAATTATTGAATAAAGAGATAATGTTGGCATAACAATCCAGTATCAAATTTAGGGTATTGTTAATGTCTTAATGTCGAGAACCATGATGATAATAATGTAAATGATGACCTATTATTTTAAGAGATAATTATCTCCTCCACCTACATTTTTTAAAAAATTTCAATTATACTACATTATATTTTCTTTTTAATAATACTATAAATACACTAATTATAATGGATAATAAAAACAAATTTAAATATAATTCAAACATATCAATTACAACCGATTTCAACCTATTATTCATGAATCAAATCTTATAATTCCATAAATAGTGGAGTGATTAAAATTAATTACTAAATTATCTCTCTTCCAATATAGAGTCCACCATTTCCAAACTTCTTTCTAGGTTTCTAACCGTAGAAGGAGAAATCTCTACAATGGTTTAAAGAAGCTAAATTATTTCTCTTCAGTATCAATGGCTTCGCATACAAAAGTAACAAATTCAGACGTAAAAGCAATAAAAGAAGAAATAATTCAGCCATGAAGAAGAAAAAGTTTTCCCAGACATCGAATAAGAAGTTTACCATGTCGGTTCCCGTAGGAGAGAAGGTAATTTTTATTTTTATTTTTTTTAAGCTATGCATGTTATCTTTTTCTTAAAGATTTTCTTTTTCAATCCCAAAAATAAATTTAAGTTATTTAATACCTATTGAATGTTTTATTGGTCATTAACAAAATAAATCAAATTTTAGTTTTGTGGGCATCCGAAAAACACTTAACGTTATGTTCAACATTGTTTTGTCATCATGTGCACTTTTTGTCAAATACTAGTTCTTAATTGTTTTTTAGTAAATTCTATCCATTGAATGTGTCAACAATATGATAATTGTTGGTGCTTTACTGGATAATATGATAATTGTTGGTGCTTTACTGGATGCTAATGTGATAAAATATGAAACATTTCGATATAATGAATGTGCATAGATCAAACCAATTCATTATTTTTTCAAATCTCAAACGACATATATTTTCATGCTTGTTAATTTATCTTATTACGATTTACATATTGTTACCCCAAATCGATAATTTACAATGTTATTATTATTTGTTACCATTTTGCCCAATGTGCATTGTTTAATGTTATTGTGACTGAAAAGTGCTATTTTGTCAGATCACATACAATTGATAATGTAATGATAAGATATTTTTATATACAACGTGAAATTTGTAAATTATGTACTCTACTATTTGAAATTCATCGTTTGATTGATATGAAAATGTTTCAATATATTTAAATATTATTTATTTAATTTGAGATTAGTAGGGAATCCTTACATCATTTCACACGCTAATCCATTGCATTCCTCTTTTCTTTGTAAGAATATGTATTTTATACATCCAACGAGTCATATTTGATATGTTGATGATGTAGAGACTTCATTTTTTGAATTTTAAGTTCGAGATGATATTATGGGACAAGATACTTTAATTGAAACTGATTAAAAATTAATTTGAATGGTAACAATGCATAATTTAAGGGTTTATTAATAGTCTAGTATAATTCATATAATATTCTTCAAATTTGGTATTTTTATAATGTCTTTTTTATCTAGTAAATCTCAATTTCTATAGAAAATATAGTGTATTTTTGTAATTATCCTTATTTGGGATTTTTTCACAAATAACCACAATAAATAAAATATTTCTAAAATACTGGGATACTTTATTTTATTATAAAAATATTATTTTCAATTTTTATAACATATTTTGTTACATTTGTTTTTTTAGTTACAATAAATGTGTTACAATTGTTATTTACAAACATAACAAATGTAACAAGTGTTACAAAAATAAAAAACAGTATTTTTAAAATAAAAAAGTTAGTTAGTATTTTTTAAATTATTTTATATTTTGTGGTGTATGGTGAAATTATCATTTAAACCTATCATCATATTGTTAATACACAAATTGAAGGTCGTAATGCTCACCGATTTTGAATGAAGTTAGGTTTTCCTAACTAGTGGGCCTATATGGCCCAATAATGTTATTTGATATTGGCATGATCTTTTTGTGCCTATCCATGTTGTGAAGTCCGTATACTGCTAATTTTATAGGGAAAATTGTCAATAAGTCATCCATAGGTGACTTATTCAAAATTAGGTCCAAACACTTTTCAAAATTATCAATAAGTCATATTAATTCATCTAATACCGTAATTAGCCCTGTAATCCTTTAAATAGGAATATAATTCATATACATGCTCAGAATTTCAATTATAACATGTTTTCAAAATCTTCTCGCCAAGCTGGTCAAGACTAGTGGCTTTATCAATGCTAATGATGGATCTTAGCCGTTTGAAGTCGTCTCTTTAGCTTAAAACGATAATCTTTAGTTTATCATGTGTTAACAGTATCATACTAAAATATTATCTTAATAAAATAGTATCATAGATAAATATATTTTAATATCTCAGTATCATACATAAAAGTATCTTAATATAACATTATCACATGAAACAATATTTAGGACAACATTTTGAATGAAAACAATATCATAGATAAAAGTTGAAGTAATAATATTGAAAACAGTATCATAGATAAACCTAAAGGTATCATGAAAACAATATCATGGATAAAACTATAGATAATGATATTGAAAACAGTATCATGATATTGAAGTAATAAATATTGAAAACATTATCATAGATAAAACAGTATCATAGATAAAACTAAGTAGATATATTTTATTAGTTGAAGTAATGATATTGTTCTTAAAATGTTCTATTAGTAGTACAAGACCATTGATACTGTTTGCATTCAATAATATTATCATAGATTGAATTAGTATTATACGTTGAAATATTATCATAATAAAACATTATTAAAGATAAAAATATGGTATAAATATATCAATGCACATTATATAAATAAAACAATATCATAGATAAAACAATATTATTTATAAAACTAAGTACTATATGTTTTAATGGTTGAAGTAATGATATTGTTATTAAAATACTTTATTAGTAGTACAAGATGACTGATACCATTTTAAATTTAATAACAGTATCATGGTTGAAACATTATCATAATAAAATAGTATCAAAGATAAAAGCATGATATAAATATATCAATGTACATTATCTAAATAAAACAATATTATAGAAATCAGTATCATACAAAAGAGTATCATAATAAAATAGTATCATACAAAATAGTATCATTGAATTAACACTTTTCTGCAATTGCAAGGGTATGTTGGTCTTTTAGCTCTAAAATGTGACTTTAATTGAATTAAGTTTTGATTATATGACTTAAGAGTCCAAAAGTACAACAACAGTGACCGGTCATAAATTTACCTAATTTTATATTAGTGTAGCCTAATGATTAGCAGGCCAATTATCCCATTACTTAGAATCTAATTTCCTAATAGTTTGGGCATGTTGATAGGTCCATTATTTAGTTGCAAAACTTTTAAAGAAAATGGTGGTTGCTGAGTCTTGAACTTGCCAGTTAAAGATTTAATATTTATTCAATTTAAGATATTTATATTATATGTATGTAGTTTGTTAGTCATCAAAGTGATCAAACTAGAATGTTTCATGAATTTTTAGTTGTTTGAAAAAGAAAAATTATTCTGTATGTACCATATGAAATCTTTATTTTCAATTTAAGATATTCATGTAATGTATATAGTTTGTTAGTCACCAAAGTGGTCAACTTAGAATGGTTCATGAATGTTGTATTGTTTAATAAATCAATATTAATGTGTAGAATATTTATTACTCAATTGAATATATTTATTTATATATAGTTTGTTAGCCACCAAAGTGGCCAAACTTGAATGTTTCGAGAATGTCAATTTGTTTAATAAAGTTTAGTATGTTGTACCCTTTACTATAGATGCTTATTAATGATACATAGTACATGGGTAACACGTTTGTTAATCATAAAGATATTTTATCACCCAAAGGTGGATCAACTATCATATGATTTATCAACATGATGGGGTAATTGATATTTCTTAATTCGTCATTTCATATATCCAAAGATAATAGAATATACCACTTCAGAAATAACATAGTTGCCCATTAAAAATAAATACAAAGTATCGTAATGGTTATAGATGGTGTATCGTAGTATCTACCCAAATGAGAGCTTCGATATACATTTATTGTTCGTTTGAATTTGATTTATCTCATATCACAAAACATTGATGTATAGAACACCTATTTTATTGTATCAATTAATGTTTCACTTCATTATTATGCTTCATCTGTTTTGATAATTATAAATTTCTTAGATTAGCGTAAGCAAGTCTAATTTTCCTTAGGTGTTTTAGATCTCGATCTAGACTTGCTATCTGAGAAACTTATTGCTATCAATATACTTTGATAGAAGCAATAAAGAGGAAAATATTTTTTATAAAGTTTGGAAAATATCGAATAGTTAAATTTTGAGAATTAGCAAGCAATATTGAGATAATCATTCTATAAATGAAAAGAATATTTGGAGTGTCTAGAATCTGAATTGTTGACAAGTCTCTCGCTTTATTGCTAACTTTACCACCATAAAATATGATGGTACATGTAGCATTTATGAATATGTCCGAGAATTGACTAATATAAAAGTAAAGTTGGAAACCTTAAGGATGAAAGTTGATAATTCTTTTTTAGTTCATTCTGAACTATTTGCCTCCTCAGTACATATCATTATAAATTTACTATAACACTATAAAGAATAACTGGAATGTAAGTGAATTGACCAACATGCTTAAGATGAGAAGGACTTAAGCGGCAAGGAATTAATTATGTTAACTTCATCACTCAAGAAGTTGAAAATAAACTTGGTTAAAGACAAAACAAAGAAATTACCACTCAAGGTAAAGAATGAGCCTCTTAAAGTTATTGAGACTCAAAATAAGGAACGTAATAATGGTAAGTGTCACTTCTTTAAAACATATGGACACTATTCGAAAGATTTCCATAAATGTAAGGCATGGTTCAAAAATAATTGTAACCTAGTGCTTTTAAATGTTTTGAATCATATTTAATTGGAGTTCCTTATAATACCTTGTGGATGAATTATGAAACTACCATTTATGTTTCCAACATAATGTAGGGATTCTCCTCAACCAAAATCTTAAAGACATTGATATTTTTGGTCCTTTTTAATATACAAAAGATTTGGTGGACAAAATATTTTTCACCTTTATTCATGATTTTCATGTAATCGTTATTTATATGTGTTGCATGATTAATCTCAAGCAATGGACATGCTTGAGGTGTGTATCAATGAGGTAGAAAGGCAACTAGATAGAAATGTGAAAATCATTATGGAAAGTAATACTTAGGTCCATTTGCTAAACTCGTCAATACACTATGTCAAATACGCCACATCGAATAGAGTAGTTGAAAGGCATAATTGTATTCGATGGATATGGTTATGAGTATGTTAAGTAATTCATCTTTACCCTTATTGTTGTGGATGTATGTTTTAAAATTGCCAATTATATATCGAACTGGGTTCGTAGTAAGATAGTTCTAAAGATATAATTTAGATTGTGGAAAGAAAAGAAACCTAGTTTAAGTTACCCTCATGTTTGGAAATTCCAAGCGGAAGCTGTGATTTATAATTCACATGAATGAAATTGGATTTTAAAATGATCAATGATTACTTTGTTGGTTACTTTGAACAAATCCAAATGGTATAAGTTTTATTCTTCTAACCATAGTTCAATAATTGTTGAAATCTGAAATTCTCGGTTCATTAAGAATTGTGATATTAGTGAGAGTGTGGAACCACGAAATGTGGATATCGAAGAAGTAAGGGTAGAGATTTATTTACCTAAAACTTCTAAAATTGTTGTTCCTAAAATACCGTTGTTGAACGACCCAATAATGGTGATCAACTACTCAATGAAGAAATAAAAAATCTTGAACCTAATATAGAACAATCACAATGAATAACATTAAGAAAATTCCACATAAAAATAAGAGAAGCCATTTCTAATGATTATCTGGCACATATACAAGAATCAAATTATAGATCCGATTTCGTTTTTTCACAAGCCATAGAATGAAATGATTCTTATGAAATGAATTAATATCCATGAAAGATGACTTAAAATCTATGGAACTAGATAAAGTCTAGAACATCGTTGAATTGCCTCAATGATGGAAAGGAGTTGTAAATGTTTCTTTAAAGACTAAACGTGAATCTAATGACAATATATAACGATATAAAGCTAAAATTGTTGCTAAAAGTTTTACTCAAAAGAAATGAATTGATTATAAAGAGAATCTCTCTTCATTTTCAAATAAAGACTCATTTGGAATCATTATAGCACCAGTAGCACATTTTGATTTGGAGCTACATCAAATAGATGTGAAAACAGTTTTTAAAATGAGAGTTTAGATAAAGAAATTTATATGGACCAGCCCAAGGGCTTCTCAAATAAAAGAAAGGACCACATGGTATGTAAACTTGAGAAACCAGTATAGAGACTTAAACAATCTTCCTAATAAGGATATCTTAATTTCGATGACAGTATAACTTCCTTTAGATTTAAAGTAAACACTGTCTATCGGTGTATATATCTAAAGGTCAGTGGGAGCAAATGATTTTGCTACTATATTTTTGATATTTTTCTTGCTATTAGTGATCTTGATTTGTCCTACTAAAGATAGAGGATAAATATAGTCTCATGCAATTTAGTGAAAACCTATGGAGAAACATTATGTATGAATCTATTGAAGGAAGCTTAATATGTATTCAAACTTATATTATATTAGGTTCATTATGTTGGATGGCTTGACATTAGATTATCCACATTTGGCTATTTATTCATATTATGTGAATGAATAATCTTTTATAAAAGTGGATAATGATTTGTCATTGCTTCATCCATTATGGATGTTGAATTTGTAGCATGCTTTGAGACTACAAATAAATATTATGGTTGCGTAATTTTATTTCGGGACTTGGAGTTGTCGACTCTTATGCCAAGTCGTCGAAAATTATTGTGATTCTGCAATTGTCATTTTCTCCAAGAACGATTCTAAAGGTTTTAAATTATGAAAGTATAATACTTTGTCATTAAGATGTTAGTTCAGAAACAAAGAATGTCAAATTAACAAACAAGCACCAACTTATGACCATGGATCCATTACTAGAAGGATACCCCCAAAGGTTATTAATGGACATGAAAACAACATGAATCTTGGTAGTAGTAGTTAATGTTTTTCTTATGATGGTTCATTGACATTCTGAGCTCATAAATGGTAATTGAAATGTTTTTTTATCTATTTCCTGTTTACCAATATTTACGTACATGTATGTGATTGGATAATGATAATAGTAGGAATAGTCTTTGACAAAGACATTACAAGACCATCACGTATACTTCTCACTTATAGACCAAGTTGAGTAAGTCGCTAATATTGTGGTACATAGAAAGAACTTCGTCGATCTAATGATATAGAACCGCTATGACTCGTATTGGTAGTTTACCCAATTTTGGTGATTTTGATGATTACCATACGAATGCGAGTATAATGGTAATAATAATATTAAATCATAAAGGCATATTGTCATAGATGATAATTGTATTTTACACACTTATTTATGGTTGTAAACTTAGTATATATTCACTATATGAGCATATTTATATTTAAATGAGTTCAATTATTGCGTACGTACGTACAAAACCCAAATTGGATAAGTTTAGAGCGAAAAAGAAGTGTTTGAGGCTTAATTGACGCTTAATCAGATGTCACAGACATAAGTTGAAGCTATTAGAAAGCAACTGTGGTGAATTCAAAAGTTTCGAGAGCAAGAATCAGATTTTGAAAAGTTCAGGGACTAATTTACACATTGTCAAATATTGGAAGACCACTTTGGAAGGCTTTACAAGAGAGGGGACCAATTAGAATGCATTTAGAAGCTTTTGGATTGAATCGAGAAGATTTAAGGAAGAAAATACCAAAACTGTACATAAAAAAGGGACCAAATTGTAAGTTTTAGAAAAAGGTCACACCTAGGTAGCACAAAGCAGTGTGTGACCTAGTGGAGGTCACACCTAGGTAGCAGAATGCATTGTGTGACCTACGCTGAAAGAATGTCATAAGTGCGGTTTTCTAAAATTAAGTAGGATTATGGCTCTTTTAAGAGACAACTTCAAGACTTTCCAAGGACTATAAAGAGATCTCTTCTAGGTCTTTTGAGGGGATTACACAATTGAAGAGATATAAAGATCAAGAGCAAGAAAAAGAAGAATTCTTGGACAACATTCATCGCGGTGCAATCGGAGATTTTGGATTAATTCAAGATTAAGGGTTGTATCCAATGTTCTTCTTTTCTTTTGGATCATGAATTCTTTCATTATTATCGTTATATTTGTAGGAATCATGTCCGGCTAGATCTTTTATATCTACAATGAACATTAAAAGCTCACATTTTTTATTAATAACAAGTTATTCGTTTTCGTAAATTTATTGATTTCAAATTGATTATTTATTATTCATTATTTCCGTTTTGATGTTTGATTGCCATTGAAACGTTTTTGTAGTCTAGATTACTTTTGAGAGATTCAATTTAGATGAGCACATGGTAATAAATAACATATGCTCCAATAATAGATAGAGATTACTATTATGCTTTATAAAATCTTTCCGGGTGGTCATTGTGATTAAATGCATGCCTTTGTGTTCGAAATTTAACTAGAGATAGTTATGTTCATATAGATGTATAGAATTAATTGACCATCGAGAGAGGCTTTTGATTATATTAGGATCATTGAATTTTGACCTAAGGTAATAATTTGCGAAGATGAGTAATTGATAATTAATTGTTGAAATGTGATGGTGGATTTGTCAATCCTAGTGCCCGTAAAATTTGAATTTGATAAATATTGTATTTCGTTTATGTGATAATTTAGAGTTAGTTGAATTGGAATAGGATATTCTTAGAAATTGAAATCATAAACAAACTGTGTGTTAATTTTGTTAAAGTGATGTTACAATTAATTTGGTAATTAATTGCCCCGTCGTAAATGGGTTCGACACTTTTCTCGTCATTATATTACTTGTTAACAATTCGTCCACTTGCAAGATTAAAATCCACAACAAATTTTTAGCACCGTTGCCGGGGACTAGTTTTATTAATTACTACGTTAATTGATAATTTAGTTTTAACAAATATTTTTATTTTTCTTTTAACTCTTTATGTAAACACTGAATTTCGGTTATTTTTCATTGTTTCAGGTGTTGATCGTGCATGCGTCATTTGAAAGTTCTTGATCTTATTGATTTCGATCTAGAAATCGAATGAAGTTTTCACCAACGATAACTTGAACAATGAGAAAAGAGAAACAGCAAAGAGATACAATGGGTGACAACAATCAGATCTGTGATCCACCACTTGCAGATATGGGAAATATTCTCGCGCCTATGGCACGACCAATTGAATTTAATGAACGAGACATTCTTATGGGTGAGTACATGATGCCTACTATTGTTGGGAATTGGTCTAACATAATCTACCCACCTTTTGGACTCGAGAACATTCGGTTAAGACAAGATGCGATTATTTTGTTCTCGAACAATCGCTTTATATGGGAGAACCGACGAAAATCTACACTATCAACTCTCTCGCTTCATGGAATAATGTGGAAACTTCAAATATCAAGGTGTTACGAAGAGGAGCTCAGGATAAGACTTTTTCCACACACTCTGAAGGATAAAACTTGAGAATGGTTAGATTCATTGCTGTCAGGAAGCATCACTACGTGGATAGATTTGGTCTAGAAATAAACACCGAAATACTTCCCTCCGGCTAGAGTAGATTGAAGCATGAAATATCCAATTTTCAACAATTTGACTTGGAAAATTTTCACAAGACATGGGAAAAATTCGAGAAACCGCTTCGAAAGTGTCCAAGTCATGGTTTTCCTTTAGCGACTCGAGAATTATTATATCTATTCCAGATTAACCCCGAAACATCAATCTTCAGTAGATTCTGCAGCATGTGACTCTATCCAAGATAGATCAACCAGAGACCTTCACGACTTGTATGAGATTATGAGTGAACAATTTGTGATGTGGCTGGACAGAGGGTCGTAAAAAAGTAGTAGAAATGCACGGGTAGAAATCAATTCACTGATACTGACAAAAGTTGATACATTGGTAAAATAGATAGAAACACTGAAATATTCTTAGTCATCCAATATGGTTCAGATGTCCCTTCCGATATGTTCAACTTGCGGGGCAAACCATCAATCATCAAAGTGCTATTTAGCTACCGCTGAACCACCATTACCTGAACAAGCCGGATATGCTCAAAATTTTCAAATGACAACAAAATAATCCATACTGCAGACTTATAATCCTGGATGAAGAAATCATCCAAATTTCTCATATAGCAATACCCAAAATATTCAAATTTCGCCAAATCAAGGAAGACCACAAGAAAGAAAACAAGAATGGAAGAAGCTTTCAATAAATTATCAAAACGAGTAGAATCTGAATTCAAGGAAGTGAGAGAAAGGGCGGGATGCCTCGATGAAGATAATGGAAAATTAGTGTGAGCAGTTGGCCAAGCTATTTACCAAGCGACCAGGCACATGGTTCAGCAACACTGAGGTAAGTCCAAAAGAGCAGGTAAATGCAATTACCACAAGAAATGGAGTTGAGTTGCCAGAAATTCATTTAAAGAGACCAGGTGTAGAAAAAGAAACTGTGTCCAGCAAAGAGAGAGAAAACAAGTCCAACAACTCTAAAGAAGCAGTTAAACAAGAAAAATAGAACTCTCCACCAGATTATATTCCACCACCGATCAAGGCTTACGTTTCTCCAATTCCATTTCCTCAAAGGTTGTGAAAACATAAGCTAGACAAGCAATTCAAAAAATTCCTCGATGTGTTCAAGAAACTCCAAATCCACATACCATTTGTCGACGCTTTAGCTCAAAGGCCTAGCTATGCTAAATTCATGAAGGAGATCCTTTCAAATAAGAGAAAGTTAGAGGAGCATGAAACCGTGATGCTGACTAAAAAATATAGCATCATATTACAAAACAAGCTACCACTAAAAATAAAAGATCCAGAAGTTTTAGTGCACTATTGTTAGTTTATTCTTTGAAAAATCTCTATGTGATTTGGGTGCTAGTATTAACTTAATGCCTTATTCTATTTTTAAGCAGCTTGATCTGGGAGAAGCAAATTCAACAACAATATCGTTGCAGCTTGCAGATCGGTCTATCAAACATACACGGGGGATCATTGAAGACATATTAGTAGAAGTGGACAAGTTCATATTTTGCAGATTTTATTATTTTGGATATGTGAGAAGATAAGGATGTACCACTTATTTTGGGTAGACCCTTCTTGGCTACTAGACGGGCATTGATTGATGTGCAAAAAGGACTACTAATGCTGAGGTTGAATGATAAATATATTACATTCAATGTGTTTAAAGCAACTAAATTTCCAAGCTATTCAGAATCCTGTTTTGAGATTGATGTCATTGACCAAGAAGTAACCAATACTTTCACATTGGAAAACCTGTTAGACCTGAAGGAACACATGCCAATCATTAAAACAATGAGTAATGAGCAACTTTTAGGGATTTTAGATAATAGATTGGTCATCCAACCTGAGGAAGCACTAACTAGAGAAGAAGAGCATGTGAAGAAGGATAAGTTGTCCCTAAATGAGCAAAATTAAAAGTGACATGTAATAATGTTGCACCTATCAATCAATTCTCGACTTCTACCTTTTCTTCTAAAATTGATTTTTGATCAAAGTCGGTGAGGAAGTTGAAGTTTTCATAGTTGAGTTTGAGTAGGGTGGTAATATAAAATCATATTTTTATGAAAATGGCAAAATCAAATTCGGAAGATAAACGAAAAATGGTGTAAAGTCAATCGATGCAAAAAAAAAAAAAAAAAGTCCTCCAAAGACCCATTCAAAGTGTCATGAAACGATTGTTGCATAAAGTCAAGCTAATGACTTTAAAGAAGCGCTTATTGGGAGGCAACCCAAGTTTCTATCCCTTTCCTTAGCTATTTTTATTTCTTTTGTTTTTCACTTATTTATTTCTTTATTTTTAGCTTATGATAAACTTTTACACCTTTTAGCTTTTTTTTTTTCTTAGGATTTTGATTAATTTTAATTGAGGTCATCGTAGTCCGCTTTTTCTCGATTTTTCTTGGACGGCATGAAGTTATGTTGTAATAAGATAATGGTTAAAATTTGGTGTCAATCGGAGTTCGTTTGTCCCAAATTCCACATGCTCTTCCACCATCTCCAGATGATATATGATCAGAAAATAGCCCAATTTCACCACAACTCCATGGGAAGTATAGTAAATTGGAGGTTGTACTCCATTTATGTAAGTTTGTTTTGTTTGAATGATTGTGAGTAGTTTGATGCGATTTGCTTATCGAGTCTATTAAGTGTAATCTATTTGGAGTCTGTTGTTTGATTTTTTTTTTTAAAAAAAAATAGTGCATGCTTGTGTGATGTTGGATAGCCTTGCTGGCTTATGATGATAAAATTTATATTGAAAAGTGTAATCAATTCATGACGGGTGATTAGGTGATTTTACATATGCTTATATTGTTTAATTACTTATCCATGTGAGACTTAGATATCTTTGAGCACTATAGTCACTACCGTTGTTATGCGAGCTAGTCGTATTTGTGTAATTGTGAGAGTTAGGTTGCCAAGTTATAAATATATCATATACCACATAAATCAAAAATATCATATGACAGTGTGTGAGACTGTTTGAGAATGGTAGAACTAGTGAGAGTAACTATTTGGAGATATGTTGATTCTATGTATGTTGAATATTGGTGTAAAGTGTTGTGGCTAACAAAATGAAGCTAGGTGATTACTAGATGTTAGAAATCTAGCCTTCACATATTAACTCTTGCACGCAAAGGACTTGGCAATAGCTCTATCTTATACCTCTCTTCGTAGCCTTTTTGACTCGAATGATAAAGTCCGTAGGGGTTCTAAAAACCCGGTGTCCTAAGGTTTGTAAAATCTGGGAGTCATCAACCTAAAGCTCGTTATGAGGGTCATCTAGAAAGTTTAAGGGCCTGAGGTTTACACATAAGATCGTAAAAAAAAAATAATGATAATTAAAAATAAAAAATAAAATAAAATTGCAAAGCCACCAAGAAAGGTCATTTGCAGAGTTAACATGGAGATTTAGATAACTAGCAGGTTTGAATTGCCTAGTCCAAGCTTGAATGTTAGAGCACTTAAATATTAGGATAATCATACATCTAAGTAATTGCTTTTATTAGTTAGACCCAACCAAACTTGAGCAAGAAAATAATGAGTGATTTGATAGCAACCTTAGAATTAACACCCCTAGTGAGAGATTAAAAAAAAAGTCTGACCATTGAGGGTCAGAAAGTAACCAACTTAGAGCTTTATGATGATGGGTGTGACCATACACACACACCGGTCAAACATTGGATAAGTTAAAGATTAGTTGGTCAAAATGTCAAGCTAAGTTTTTTTTAAAAAAAAAAAAAAGAGGATAAAGGATGGGTTAGGCGGTGGTATTAACTTAATGGTGGGGGCCACTTTGAGGATTTGTATTGGAAATTTTTGTTCACACATGAATCCCATTTTTGAAACCTGCATACAGAAAAGAGGAGATACGAGAGGTAGTAGGAAAAATTGGTGTAAAAAAATAATAGTAAGGAAGAAAGGAAAAGCACCAAAATAAAAGGGAAATAAGGGAGAAATTGAAAGGAAACAATAGAAAGCTCAAGCTTGGAATGACCTAGGACTAAATTCACGGTTTAACCCCACGTAAATTTATGCATTTCATCTTCAATTAATCTAAAATTAGAAGAAATGGGTTAGCTAAATTTTGTAGAGATATTTTATTCCAAAATGATTTAGAATTGAATAATAGAGATTGAAATATGGGTTTGACGTATGATTGTTTCTTGCCCTTATGTATGAAGTGTAGGATACCGGGATCTAGACATCACAAAATTAATTTTCTGTGATGATCAAACATCCCTCTACAAGATTTGATTTATTTCGTGCATTCAACCGGATTAAATAAAATTACAAGAACACATAGGTGTTGAAGGAATTACCCTTGTAGCGTACCTTACAAAATTCCTATCAACGACGTTCTTGAATCTTCCAAAGCTCCAAACCCTCAAGCCTTCCCCAGTGTTCTCCAAGAGCAGCTATACCGGTGTGTGGTCATCTCTCTCGATCTAGGTTATACTAGGATTAGGGTTTTCTTTGTTAGGAGAAAACACACACTTCATACTTTAGTGTGTGTCCCGCCTATACGCTTTTCTGGATTAGAAAAACAGTCTTATAAGACTATTTATAACACACTTACACTCCAAAACCCTACCAACCCTAGTACCATAACCCATGCCCCATTTCTGCACAGTCCAAAATAGGTAATAAGCCTATTTAGCTCTATATATTGGAACCACTGAGGGGACTTGATCGGACCCAATTAAACTAAGCTCTAATAAATTAATTTTGACTCGGTCAACTCTTGATCAATCAAAATAATTTATTAATCAAGTTCTATTCCACTAAAAAAACAAGACTGCACTCTTAGTCTAATTGAAATTACTGAAGCAACAATCAATAATTATATCCTCCGACTTATTGATCCTACATGTTACCCCCGTCGATCAACTCGAATATTCAGAATAAGTAAAATGACCAAAATACCCTTATTTGAATATTCACAAATTTTCAACTCTCATCTTCTATCTGACAGTTCGATGTGATCACATCATATCATTGAATTCAACAATTAATGTCGAATTACTGAGCTC
Organism: Forsythia suspensa; assembly: GCA_023638005.1. Taxonomy (NCBI): domain Eukaryota; kingdom Viridiplantae; phylum Streptophyta; class Magnoliopsida; order Lamiales; family Oleaceae; genus Forsythia; species Forsythia suspensa. The sequence continues at coordinate 784,639 of CM042670.1, forward strand.
AGATTAAACTGTACACTAGAAGAACCAGTGAGATCATGATCATACCTTAAAGGTGATGGATTCCATATTACGAATATATGTTCCTCGTTAGTTCACTCTAATTCCCAAAGTATCGAGATATTGATCAGCAATTTGATCTCACTCATTGACACCTCAAAGAACTTCAAGCTAGTAACCGAAGTCCATCATCTGCTCAGGATTAAGGTCCCGTGTACGATAGTCAAGTGAAATTAAATTTGTCTGGTCAATGTCACAAATTAATTTCACGTGATCCCGTTCAATACATTCCAAATGTATTCTCAATTTTATTACCAAAGTCATAGATAGACTTTAATAAAATCGAGACGATCTTATCAAAATAAATTATCCATATTTATTTACTGAACGTGAACGATAATTTTAGATCAAATTACAGATTAAATCTTTCCGTATTTAACAACTTAAACACTCAATTTGTAATATCAAATCGATCTATGGACAAATGTAAGCTCAAAATAACATAATAAATATATCAATCAATATATTAATTTTATTTCAAAATGTCACGAGTACAAATAATTTACTCGACGGGCAAACACAAGTTTCAAACTTAGGTAATTTTAAGACTAGATTTCGAGGAGGTCAAACTTCAAGATTTAGTCAAAGCACAAAGACAATGACACTGTGGTAGTCGTACTCATCTCCGTAGTTTTACTTATAGACCAAATTGTGTCAAGACATGGTGATAGTTCCAAAATGCTAAATTTTCCCAATGCCAATTGTATGAAAAATTTCATTTGGGAGAGTGTCTAAAGTTCAAAGGAATGAGTACTGTTATCATTGTGGCCAGCGGGGACACATCGGAAGAAATTGTCCAATCTTATACTAGGAGAGTGGCGTGTTACTGAGGTTATTTTTCCAGCCAGACCGAGAATGCCGGTGAAATCCAATTTAAAAGGATACTTTGGTGGTAAAGTGGGCACCACTAGTGGAGCATGATGCCAGTTATGAGTAATGATGGTACTAAAATGAAGGCCAAGCAGGACATCCTAAGACCCAAGCTAAAGTTTTTGCTATGACACAGCAAGCAGCAGAAGAGTCACCAGACGTAGTTATGGGTACGCTATCCATCTTTGGTAAAGATGCTCATATTTTAATTGATCCTGGATCTACACATTCTTTTATTTCATATACACTTGCAATCTATGCAAAGCAAAGGCTAGAATCTTTAGACAGTTACATGGTAGTTGCGACTCCAGTTGGAGAATCACTTTTAGCTACTAGTGTATATCGAGATTCTGTCATTAAAGTGAATGAGCAGGAACTGAAGGCAAACTTAATTCTTCTTGCTATTCATGACATTGATGTTATTTTGGGTATGGACTTTTTAGCTGCAAATCGTGCTTCAAAAGGGTTGCGATGCATATTTAGCTCATGTGATTGATATAGACATTAGCAAGCCAAAACTTGAAGATATTCCAGTTGTACGAGATTTTTGTGATATATTTCTAGAAGAACTTCCAAGTTTGCCACGCACAAAGAACTCGAGTTTACTATTGACTTGATTATAGGAACTACTCCTATATCACAAGCACCGTCTGAATAGCTCTGGTAGAATTAAAAGAATTGAAAGTTCAGCTGAAAGAATTGATAGATAAGGGATTTATCGGACCTAGTGTATCTCCATGGGTGCACCCGGTTTTGTTTGTGAAAAGAAAGACGGCACTATGCGATTATGTATAGACTGACTGCGGCTAAATAAGGTGACAATTGAAATAAATATCCTTTACCACGTATTGATGACCTGTTTGATCAACTTAGGAGAGCTACAGTATTTTCGAAGATTGATTTGTGTTTTGGATATCATCAGCTTAAAATCAGAGATAGTGATGTGCCGAAAACTACTTTCAGAAGACGATATGACCATTATAAGTTTCTTGTGATGCCATTTGGATTGACTAATGCTCCAGAAGATTTATGGATCTGATGAATAGAGTATTTCATCCGTATCTAGACAAATTTGTGATTGTGTTTATTGATGATACATTAGTGTATTTCGAGACCATGATGAACATCTGATTCATCTTAGAATTATTTTAAAGATCTTGCAAGATAGGCAGTTATATGACAAATTTAGTAAATGTGAATTTTGGCTTAATAAAGTGATGTTTTTGGGGCATGTTAAATCGGCAGAGGGGATTTATGTAGATCCACAGAAAACTGAAGGAGTTGTGAAATTGGAAAGACCTACTAATGTGACAAAAGTACTGAGTCTTCTTGGTTTAGCAGGGTACTACCGTCGTTTTGTAGAAGGTTTTTCTAAAATTGCTCTTCCTTTGACCAGTTTAACTAGAAAGAATGCTAATTTTGTGTGGACTGAAGAATGTGAAAAGAGTTTTCAAGAACTGAAACATCAATTAGTTCACGCCCTACATGCTTACTTTTCCATCTCCAGGAGAAGAATTTGTGATTTATAGTGATGCTTCACATCAGGGCCTTGGTTGTGTTTTGATGCAGAGTGGAAAGGTCATAGCCTATGCCTCTAGACAATTAAAGAAACATGAATTGAACTATCCTACACATGATCTAGAGTTAGCCACAATTGTTTTAGCATTGAAGATTTGGAGACAATTTGTATGGCGAACCATGTCAAATTTTCACAAACCACAAAAGTTTAAAGTATATATTCGATCAGAAAGAGTTGAATTTGAGGTAAAGAAGATGGTTAGAGCTAATAAAAGATTATGATTGTAAAATTGACTATCATCCAGGAAAAGCCAATGTAGTAGCCGATGCTCTCAGTAGAAAGACATCTAGTCCTACAACTCAAGATAGTGCACTTTGCTCTTCATTATTCAGTGAGTTCAGAGTTGGGCATGCTCAGTTATCGGTGACAAATTTAGGAGCATTGTTCGCTAATTTTCAAGTGAGACCTGCTTTGATTGATGCAGTTAAAGAAGCCCAATCTCAATATCCGATATTGAGTACATTGAAAGAAGAAGTTAGTAAGGGATTGCGTACGTATTATAATATCAGAAATGACGAAGCTTTAATTATGGGAAACAGATTATGTGTTCCTGATGATATAAAGTTAAAGAAAGTGATTCTAGAATAAGCACACAGTTCAGCCTATGCAATGCATTCGGGTAGTACTAAAATGTATCACACATTGAAAGAGCATTATTGGTGGCATGGTATGAAGAGAGAAATAGCCAAGTTTGTATCCAAATGTTTTATCTGCCAGCAAGTGAAGCCAAGCCGTCAGAAAATAGCTAGACTTCTACAGACATTACCTAGTGCTGAATGGAAATGGGAACACGTCACTATGGACTTTTTGTTTGGGCTTCCTCTTACTCAGAGTAGTCATGATGGTATTTGGGTCATTGTGGATAGATTGACAAAGACTGCTCGATTTTTTGCCAGTTAAAGACACTAATTCGCTAGATAAATTGGCAAAATTATATGTTGATGAGATAGTCAGTTTATATAGAGCACTAGCATTATTGTATCTGATAGAGATTCCCGATTTACATCTAAATTCTGGCCTAGTTTACATAAGGCTATGGGCACTAAGTTACATTTCAGTACAGCTTTTCATCCACAGACACACGGCCAATTAGAAAGGACTATACAGACTTTAGAAGATACGTTACATGCATGTGTGCTGCAGTTAAAAGGGAACTTGGATATTCACTTACCACTAATGGAGTTTGCTTATAACAATAGTTATCATTCTTGTATAAAGATGGCTCCTTATGAAGCGCTATATGGTAGGAAATGCAGAACACCAGTTTGTTGGGATAAAGTCAGCGAGAGAAAATTATTGGGCCCTGATCTTGTTCAGATAGACAGAAAAACTATGTGGATAAACGGAGGAGAAACCTTGAATTTGAAGTTGGGGATAAAGTTTTTTTACGATTATCGCCGTGGAAAGGTGTCCTTAGATTTGGTAGATGGGGAAAATTGAGTCCGCGATATATTGGCCCTTATGAGATTATTGAACGGTTTAATCCTGTGTAAGTTTATGCATTTCATCTTCAATTAATCTGAAATTAGAAGAAATGGGTTAGCTAAATTTTGTAGAGAGATTTTATTCCAAAATGATATAGAATTGAATAATAGAGATTGAAATATGGGTTTGAAGTATGATTGTTTCTTGCCCTTTATGTATGAAGTTGGCAATATCACAGGAAATTATGGACAAGACAATATTAAAAAGGGAAATGAAGTGAAATGGCTTAATTTCTTTTTTTTAGCAGTAGGCTGAATTAAGTAATTAGCTAAGTTTTGCTTCTATGTTTAGTTGGAAGAAGAAATGATTATCTTTCAAGCATAATATAATTAATCTAATTCAGCAGAAAAGAAAAGAAAAGAATGGAAATGGATGACATATTACTCATATAAAATGGGTTCTTGACTTATGTATTTAATTATCTTCTAAAAGTTTGGATTTGGCAAGGTATATCATAAAAATAGGTACAGAGGTATAAGTGATGAAATTGGGACTTTGAATTCGACTCAATTCGCAATTGGGATACTATGTGTTGAACGAAAGAGGAATTTGGCAAATGGAAATTGAATGAGTAAAATAAGATTCTTGATCAAGTTGGATTTGGATTAAACATGTTTTAATTCGGATAAATACCTCGTTTGTAGGAGATAACGAAGAAGTAAAGATTGCCTATCAACCTAAATAGCTCGTGGTGGTTAACTGTGTATATATAGTTGTGAGTAGAAAAATTATATACTCTTTTTCAAAAGTTTAGATTAAAATTTTATACTATTATATACTTGATATTCATTGATTGAATGATAAATTATGAAATTTTACATAAAGCGCTTACGGAATTATGATGTTTTATAGATGGTAAATATTGTAAATTTATTATGGTGAAATTGAATGTGAATTGAGAAGATGTTTAAATTCACCAAACAGTACCCAATGATTCTATTGATTATTCTAGTGCACTTAGGGGTCTTGATCGTGTATTAGTACACTGAGGGGTCTTGACCGTGTATGATAGTACACTGAGGGGGCCGTGTACTATACACTGAGGGGTCTTGGCCGTGTGCTAAAATGGATGATTAGATGTCTTTGGAACCCATAAAGTGATATTTAGCCCTTGACTAAATTATATTCAGTGGGTACCTTTTGGTGAGATTTGTTAGAGTATGGCCATACTACATGCTTTCAGATTATGAGATGATGATTGTACATTGTTGATGATGATGATGATATGTTACTTAGACAACTTATTATATTATTCTTGTTGAACTGTTTATCAAAATATGTTAATTGAGATATGATATTTGTATTGATTGAATTTATACGAAACAAATGGTTAAATGATATAAAGTTGGTTTTTGATAAATAAAATTCTCTACTCACTGAGCCTATCAACTTTTTTTTTCCAACGACCTTCTTATCAGGTGGCAGTTGAGTGTTGGGAAGAAGATAGAGCCTGTCGAAATCAGAGTCAGAGCCACACCATGTATCTAGTTTGTACGACTCACAACATATTGCATGTAATTACTATTTTGAGGGTGGGGTGTATTTTGGGTGTCATATTGTATATGTAATCAGCTGGACAGACTAACTACATCTTTTGTAAATCACTATGTACAGCAGTGTGGAGTTGTAAATAAAGCTTGAACTTGGGTTTGTTCTTTGTTTGTAAAGTGTGGGGTTTTAAAAATGGGGTAGATGGACCCCAAGGCTTTTGTAAACATTGGGGTTTGCAAATATATTGCATTTTGCTTGTAATGTGAGTTGGGATAGACAAAATTGCAAGGGAGATAATGTCAAATTTTTAATTTTATCTAAAATATATATATATATATATATATATATATATTTTTAAAAATGTAATTGAAGTCGATTAGCCTTAATGATGGGTCTAGTTATAGCTAGCATCCACCATTAGCGCACGTCGCGTTCGGGTCCATTAGTGTTACTCAGATGGGCGTGTCACACCGGGGCAAATACAACATACTATCTGACGAATCTAGTTTTTTTCCTATTTTATTTTCTTTTTTGTGTGTTTTGAATAGATAATCTTGCTCGGGACGAACAAGGGTGTTTGGGGGTGTTTGATAACTGTATTTTACACTCTTATTTATGCTTATAAACTTAGTATATATTCACTATATGAGTAGATTTTTATTTTAATTAGTTCAATTATTGTGTACATAGGTACAAAATCCAATTTCAATGAGTTTGGAGTAAAAAAATAAGAGTTTGAAGCTTAATTGACGCTTAATCGGATGGCGCGAGACATAATTTAAAGCTATTAGAAAGCAAGCGTGGTGAATTCAAAATTTTCGGGAGCAAGAATCGATTTTAAAAGTTCATGGACTAATTTGCACATTGTTGAACATTTGGAAAAACACTTTGGAAGGCTTTAGAAGAGTGATGACCAATTAGAATGCATTTGGAAGCTTTTGGATGAAGCGAGAAGATTTAAGGAAGAAGCCCAAACCGTATATCAAAAGCCAAACCGGGGACCAAATTTTAAATTTTGGAAAAAGGTCACACCTAGCACAAAGCATTGTGCGACCTAGGTGCGATTGTGGAAACTTACTGGAGGTCACACCTAGGTAGCACAATGCATTGTTCGACCTAGGTACGGTTGTGAAAAACTTACTGGAGGTCACACCTAGGTAGCAAAAGGCATTGTGCGGCCCAAGTGCGACCTCCGCTGAAAGAATGTCATAAGTGCAGTTTTCTAAAGTTAAGTGGGATTATAGCTCTTTTAAGAGACAACTTTCAAGACTTCTCAAGGACTATAAAGAGACATCTTCTAGGTCTTTTGAGGGGGTTACACAATTGAAGAGATATAGAGATTAAGAGCACGAAAAAGAGGAATTCTTGGACAACATTCATCAGGGTGCAATCGGAGATTTTGGATTAATTCAAGATTAAGGGTTGTATCTATTCTTCTTCTTTTCTTTCGGATCATAATTTCTTTCATTATTATCGCTATATTCATGGGAATCGTGTCTCATAATTTGCTATGGATCAATGTACGTTCTTGTTACACCATATTTGTATGTGAAAATCATGAAATTTAAGATTTTAGAATTTATATTGATATTATTGTCCATGTAAATTGAACAAATAAAACTAACAAACATATATATATATATATATATATATATATATATATATATATATATATATATATACTAGTATTAAGGCCTTGCGTTGCACGTCGTTGAAATCTATAGGAAAAATTGTATGTCGAGAATAGTTTATTGATACAATATAATATGAAATTTGATATTAATAAAATTTGACTTGATCAGATAGAACAAAAAATAATTTCCAAGCTTGAAAGGAAAAGAAAAACGACTAAAACGAAACAAGATAGAGAGTGAAGTAAAGTTACGCATGTGTAGGGAAAAAATATGAAATGATTTAAAATAAAGAAAAATAAATATATAAATATTAGTTAATAAAGTTAGAGATGATATATTATATTAATTTAAAATAAAATTTAAATGTTTTTTATAATAGCTATTTTAGTATAAGATATTATATTAAGATTGAGATTCATGAGTTCGTTAAAAAATAAGATCAGAAATTAAAAAAAGAAAAAAACTTACATGCATTAGATAATGTAAACAAAAAAAGTAAATTGAAAAATGAAATATATGCGTTGGTGAAGTTGCTTGAGTATCTTGAAAAACACAAAATCATGTTTGTCGGGTAACTTGATCAAAAGTGTGATACAAAATTAATCTATTCAACAATTGAGGTAACTCGATAAACTGAAAATTGGATTTTTTGAGTTACTGGACGAATGAAGGAAATTTAAAACTTTGATTATGTTGTTTTGTTTTTTTATTTAAATTATGTAATACATTTAAAAACTTTTTTATTCTTATGTGGGCGTGTTATTTTTCGAGGAATTTGTGAATCGAAATTTGGATTTGTTGAATATGTTGATAAATAAAGTATATACAAAATTTTATTTAGTATATCATTTTGAATTTTATTTTTAATAGTTATAAAGGAAAATGATTGTCATAATATAATTATCGATGGTTATTATTATAGGTATTAAGTAATATATTATGTTTTATTTTATAGAGATTCACGAGTTGGTTAAAAAATAACATGATAAAATAAAAAAATTAAAAAATTTAAGTGCAGTACATATTTTAAATAAAAAAAAAACCAAAAAATGAAAAGTATGTATTGTTGAACTTACTTGAGTAACTCGACAAACTCAAAATCACGTATGTCGAGTTACTTGATTAAAAATGCGATATGAAGTGAATCTATTCAATAGCTGAAGTAGATCGAAAAACTAAAAATCGAGTTGCTTGAGTTACTTGATGAAATAATGAGATGTACAATTTTGATTTATTTGTTTCGCTTTTGTATTTAAATGATGTCATACATTTAAATAATTCTTAATTCTTATTTGGTGGTTTATATTTTTCAAGAAACTCGTGAGTCTCAAATCTAGGTTTGTCGAGTAACTTGATAAAGAAAGCATACACAAAATTTTATTTAATGTTTTATTTATTAGAATATAGTAAAATAGAATATATATTAAAATCAATTAATATATATATATTTTATCGTATTTTATTTTGGCAATTAGTATAACATATTATAACTATAAAAGCAATTACGTAGTAATATATTATTAATCGCTTATTATACTATTATAATGATATAGTGATTAGAAAAAATTTAATATAAGAAATTCATATTTGATAGATTTCATCATAAATTATGAAAATAAATTGTAGTAAAAATTTGTTACAATAATGAAATTTTTTTGTTAGAATAAATACGTCAAATTAGATAACGAAAATAAATGTGTTTTTTTTTAATGAGTAATTATAATAAATATTTTAATGTAATTTATAATAATATTTATTACAGAGAAAAAAAAGAAAGCAAAAAATTGATAAATATGTATTGTTGAAGTTACTGGAGTAACTTGACAAACAAAAAATCACATCTGTCGATTTACTTGATGAAAAATGTGATAGAAAAGCAACAATTATAAAATAGAAATATTTTTGTCAAATAAATTGAGTAAGTTATTTGATAAATGCAGCACATACATAATTGCATTTTATTATTATTTATTAGAATATAGCAAAATAAAATATATATTATAAAAATTTAATATATACGATAGTCAATCAATACAATATATTATATATTGTTTTATTATGATTAATTTATGTAGTAACTTGACAAATATATTACATAATGTAAATACAAAAAATAAACTATAAAATGAGAAATATGCACTGTTAAAGTTAATCGAGTAACTCGACAAACAGAAAATCATGTTTGTCGAGTTACTCAATTAAAATTGTGATACGAAATTAATCTATTCAATAGGTCAAGTAGCTCGACGAACTCATAATCGAGTTGCCCGAGTTACTCGACTAACCGAATCAAATTTATAATTTTCACTATTTTGTTTGTCTTTTTGATTTAAAGTATGTCATATATTTAAATAATTTTTTATTGTTATTTAGTGGTGTTATTTTTGAAGAAACTCGTGAGGCTAATAGTTGGATTTGTCGAGCAAGTTGATAAATATTGCATATATAAAATTTTATTTAATGCATCATTTATTAGAACATAGTAAAATAGAATATATATCATATAAATTTAGTATATATCAGAATCAGTTAATACAATATATTTTATTGTATTTTATTTTAGCAATTACTATAATATATTATAACTAAAAATTGTTATAATAAATTTATAGCATAATAAAAGCAATTTTGTAGTAATATATTATTAATCAATTATTACATTATTATGAAAATGTAGTGATTAAAATAAATTTGTTATGACACATTTCTACTAAATAGATTTCATCATAAATTATGAAAATAAATTGTAGTAAAAATTTGTTATGACAATGATTTTTTTTGTTACAATAATTATGTGAACTATATTACGAAAATAAATGTGTATTTTTTAAATTAATAATTGTAGTAAGTATTTTAACCTAATTTATAATAATATTTATTACGTAAATTATAAGTATAGCACATAATTTAAATAGAAAAAGAAAAAAAAAAAATGAAAAATATGCATTGTTGAGGTTACTCGAGTAACTCGACAAACTAAAAATCATGTTTGTCGAGTTACTCGATGAAAAATGTGATATAAAAGCAAAAATCATAAAACATGAATATTTTGTCAAATAAATTGTTAACTTATTTGATACATATTTGTATTTAATTGATTATTTATTAGAATATAGCAAAATAAAATATATATTATAAAAATTTAATATATATGATAGTCAATCAATACAATATATTATATATTGTTTTATTATGATTAATTTATATAGTAACTTGACAAATATAAATTTGAGTTCCACGAGTTGGTAAAAAAATAACACGAAAAAACAAAAACATAAAATTTTTAGGTATATTACATAATGTAAATACAAAAAATAAACTATAAAATGAGAAATATGCACTGTTAAAGTTAATCGAGTAACTCGACAAACAGAAAATCATGTTTGTCGAGTTACTCGATTAAAATTGTGATACGAAATTAATCTATTCAATAGGTCAAGTAGCTCGACGAACTCATAATCGAGTTGCCCGAGTTACTCGACGAACGAATCAAATTTATAATTTTAACTATTTTGTTTGTCTTTTTGATTTAAAGTATGTCACATATTTAAATAATCTTTTATTGTTATTTAGTGGTGTTATTTTTGAAGAAACTCGTGAGGCTAACAGTTGGATTTGTCGAGCAAGTTGATAAATATTGCATATATAAAATTTTATTTAATGCATCATTTATTAGAACATAGTAAAATAGAATATATATCATATAAATTTAGTATATATCGAATCGATTAATACAATATATTTTATTGTATTTTATTTTAGCAATTACTATAATATATTATAACTAAAATTGTTATAATAAATTTATAGCATAATAAAAGCAATTTTGTAGTAATATATTATTAATCAATTATTACATTATTATGAAAATGTAGTGATTAAAATAAATTTGTTATGACACATTTCTACTAAATAGATTTCATCATAAATTATGAAAATAAATTGTAGTAAAAATTTGTTATGAGAATGACTTTTTTTGTTACAATAATTATGTCAACTATATTACGAAAATAAATGTGTATTTTTTAAATTAATAATTGTAGTAAGTATTTTAACCTAATTTATAATAATATTTATTGCAGAAATTATAAGTATAGCACATAATTTAAATGGAAAAAGAAAACAAAAAAAATGAAAAATATGCATTGTTGAGGTTACTCGAGTAACTCGACAAACTAAAAATCATGTTTGTCGAGTTACTCGATGAAAAAATGTGATATAAAAGCAAAAATCTAAAAAGCAGAATATTTTTGTCAAATAAATTGTTAACTTATTTGATAAATGAAGCACATACATATTTGTATTTAATTGATTATTTATTAGAATATAGCAAAATAAAATATATATTATAAAAATTTAATATATACGATAGTCAATCAATAAAATATATTATATATTGTTTTATTATGATTAATTTATCTAGTAACTTGACAAATATAAATTTGAGTTCCACGAGTTGGTAAAAAAAATAACACGAAAAAAAAAAAAAAATAAAAAATTTTAGGTATATTACGAAAATAAATGTGTATTTTTTAAATTAATAATTGTAGTAAGTATTTTAACCTAATTTATAATAATATTTATTACAGAATTTATAAGTATAGCACATAATTTAAATAGAAAAAGAAAACAAAAAAAATGAAAAATATGCATTGTTGAGGTTACTCGAGTAACTCGACAAACTAAAAATCATGTTTGTCGAGTTACTCGATGAAAAATGTGATATAAAAGAAAAAATCATAAAACAGGAATATTTTTGTCAAATAAATTGTTAACTTATTTGATAAATGAAGCACATACATATTTGTATTTAATTGATTATTTATTAGAACATAGCAAAATAAAATATATATCATATAAATTTAATACAATATATTATATATTCTTTTATTATGATTAATTTATGTACTAAGTCGAGAAATAGAATTTTGAGATTGATGAGTTCTTTAAAAATAACATGAAAAATAAAAACAAAAAATTTAAGTGTAGTGTATATTTTAAATAAAAAAAAAATAAACCAAAAATGAAAAATATGCATTCTCGAAGTTATTCGAGTAACTCGACAAACCTATAAGCATGTTTGTCGAGTTCCTCGATTATAGATGTGATACTACATCAATCTATTCGATAGGTCTAGCACTCGATAAATTGGAAATCGAGTTGGTCGAGTTACTCGATGAACTAATGAAATTTAACATTTTTATTATTTTTTATTCCTTTTTTATTTAAATTATGTAATACATTCAAATAATTCTTTATTTTGATTTTGTGGTGTTATGTTTCAAGAAACCCGTGAGGCTCAAATTTGGATTTGTCGAGTCACTTGATAGACAAAGTATATAAAAAATTTTATTAGAACACAATAAAACAGAATATATATCATATACATTCAATATATATGATCATCGATTAATACAATATCTTTCATTTTATTTTATCTTAGCAATTAGTATAACATATTATAACTAAAAATTGTTATAGTAAATTTAGAGCATAACAAAAGCAATTCTATAGTAATATATTACTAATCAATGATTATATTATTATAATAATATAGTGATTATAATGAATTTATTATAAGAAATTGATATTATATAGATTTAAATCATAAATTATGAAAAGAAATTGTAGTAAAATGTGTTATAATAATGAATTTTTTGCTATAATAATTACGTGAAATTGTATCACGAAAATAAATATGTTTTTAAAATTAACAATTATAATAAATATTTTAACATAATTTATAGTAATATTTATTACAAAAATTATAAATATATTATATATTTTAAATAAGAAAAGAAAACCAAAAATTAGAAAATATGGATAATTTATTACATATTTATTTTTATTTTTTTTTTCCATAAATATTAATATAAATTTTGTTGTGAGTAATATTATAATTAATAATTATAAAGAAAACATAATTTTCATAGTATAATTATCCATGGTTATTATTATAGCATTAATGCAATATATTATATTTTCTTTTATTATGACTAATTTATCTAATAACTTGATAAATCCAAATCGAGATTCATGAGTTGGTTAAAAAATAACATGAGAAAATAAAAAATTAAGTGTATTACATAATTTAAATTAAAAAGTAGACTTGGAAAATGAACAAACGGATTGTTGAGATTAGTTGAGTAACTCGACAAACCGAAATCATGTTTGTCGAGTTACTCGATGAAAATGTGGTATAAAATCAATCTATTCACAGTTCAAGTAACTCGAGAAATTGGAAATTGGGTTCCTCGGGTTACTTGGTCAACGAATGAAATTTTAAATTGTAATTATTTTGTTATCCTTTTTATTTAAATTATGTAATACATTTAAATAAGTTTTATTCTTATAACACATTTTTCATTTGACCGTGTTTTTATATTTGATAAAATTAAATATAATTTATTATTTTAATTTAAAATAATATATTATTTCTTGATACGATAGTTATTTTATTATGAGATATTATATTAAGTTATAGATTCTCAAGTATTATTCATGTAAAACAACTCGTTGTTCATTTTATCGTGTAACTCGACAAACTTAAAATCGAGTTTCCAAAGTTACTCAATAAACTAATGAAATGCATATGTTTCATTATTTTAATATTTATTTATTTAAATTATTTAAAATACTGGCTATGTTGTTTAATTTGTATGTTGTAATGTTTTGATTCGAGGAACTGGTTAATGTGAAATTTGTATTTGTTAAGTCACTTAATAAATGAAGCATACACAAAATTGTGCTTTCACGTATTTTATATTAAAATATACATAAAATAAGTTTGTACAGAAAATATAAAATAAAAGAGAAATTAGTTAAAAGTCAAAAAGGTGCCAAACCCTATTTTTAATGTTGGACACGTGTAAGTGGAAAAACATTCATTGTCATTTAATGGGCCATTGAATCATCTTAAACGGCCAATTTTTTTTTCATCGTCAATGTTGCACAAACAGATTATCAGTATTCGGTTTGTAGAGGTTTGAAGGAGGCACGATTTTCTTTTGCAAAAAAAGTGTATTTTCGGCAATATTTTTTTATCACATCATAACATCATCTTTATAAGGTATGTATGTTTATTTTGTATGAGGCTATAAAATGTGAATTACATTTTATGTCAATTAATGTAGATATAGTTATATATATAGAAATCATTGTATATACAATGTGTATTTAGATTATGTAGTTTATTTTTATATTTGTGGTAGAGGTTGGCATATATATTTATTAGAATCATAATGTGAAATTATATGATCAAAATAATTGTTTGTTTTAGAATTAAAAATTTTTGTATTTGTGTATGTTTTATTTTAGATTTTAAATGAATGGGACATTTAATATGTGATCTTATTTAGCACATAATTTTGTTAATGTCTGATAAGTAATTCTATTAACATATTAAAGAAAATGTTCGAGATATTTGATGTTAAGATATACATATAATAAGTTTGTATGGGAAAATATAAAATAAAAGATAAATTAGATAAAAGTGAAAAAGGTGTTGAATTCTAGTTTTGATGTTGGACACGTGTAAGTGGGAAATTCTTAAATGTCATTTCATGGGCCATTTAATCTGTCTAAACTGGCAATTTTTTTTCGAAGCTGAATTTTGCAAAAACAGTATTGTGTGCAAAGAAATTGTATTTTGGGCGCCTTGTTTTTTAACACATCATAACATCATCTTCATAAGGTATGTATTTTCGTTTTGCATGAAAATATGAAATATGAATAATGTTTTATGTCATTTAATGTGTGAATGTAATTATATATATACAAATTATTGTTATATAAGTTGTTGCAGCCTAATATATATACACTATGTCTTTACATTATGTAGTTTATTTTTATATTTGTGGTAGAAGTTGGCTGATAAGTATGATGATAAATCTTTTTCAGATATGGATGTTGAGTACGTGGTGAGTGAGAACCGCAGATTTGATGGAGTAATTACACAAATTAGTAATTTTACATATGTTGATGTTATAATAGAAAATTATAATGAGGACCAGATTCAAAAATTTAGGAATAGTTGTTTTGCACACTTTGAATGTTTTCATGGTAGGAGATGTCAGTTTAGTGGCAAGTTGGTACATGAATTTTTGTTGAATAGTGTGCATACAAATAAGGGAAATGAGGTTTGGTTTAAAATAAAAGGTCAGTTATGTAGATTTGGAATGCAGGAGTACTCTTTGATAGCAGGATTGTTGTGCCATAATAATGACGATAGTCTTAGTACAATAAGAGCTCGGGCGAGGCATAGAATTCGTGAAGGTGGTTCAATAATTTTGCACGTATATCCCTAAATGAGCTTGAAAATGTTTTTATTAATTGTGATAATGAGGAAGATAAGTATAAGTTAGGGTTGGCATTATTAATCGAAGGAGTTATTAGGCCTATGGAGAGGAAGAAAATAAATATAGAGACATTGTCTTTAGTAGATAACTTAGATGTCTGTTATGAATATCCATGGGGCCGACATTCATATTTCACGCTTCTTCGTTCTTTGTTGACTTCTTGGGAGAGACGTGCGTTGAAGTGTATTGATAGTAGGGCTGCGATTGCAAAATATACCATATATGGTTGCCCCCTTGTGTTTCAGGTAAATATATTAATTATTTTTAATATTTATTTAATGTGCCATAAATATATTGTGTTGATCATGACTTAGCTTTGGTTATTTTGTGTATAGATATGGATTTATGAGACATGCCGTGAAGTTGGTGAAAGATTTGCTCAAAAAGTCCATGATACGTTTCCACGTATTGTAAATTGGGATGCACAACATCGTGTTGGGAAAAAAGAGTTGGATGTGTTTTTGCAATCAACTGAGGTGTGTGAAAAAAAAATTTGTTATGTAGAAGAAATATTTAATAGTTATGAAAGTGATGTTTTTTTTTTCTATGTTTTGTAGATGCATGTTTTGCCAATACTTGAACCAACTGCAGAAGAGATAGAACAACCATATCTATACACAATGGTGTTAATAGAGGATGTAGGAGATGTACGAGTTAATGTAGTTGTTCAAAATTTTTTGCATGGGGTCCAAGAAATTGATGAAATTGGGCAAGGAATAGAACCATTTGAGCCTCACAATGCAGTTGGTCCAGATGTTGTAGAAGTGTATGGAAATATTGTGCATGGGGTTGAAGAGTTTTTTGAAGGTGATGAACAAATTGAACAAGTGGGGGCAGAAAATCTTGGTGGACATGAGGGCTGGTCTCCATATATAGTTGTGGAGGAACCTGTAAATAATTGGCCTTCACGAAATGTGGATGAAGGAGAACAAGGTTATGAGAATGAAGGGGAGCGAGGTTATGAGGATGAAGGGGAGCAAGGTTATGAGGCTGAAGGGGAGCAAGGTTATGAGTATGAGCATAATGATGATTATGCTACAAATGAGCTGGTACAATCGTTATTTGATGATCAAAGAGTGTATATTGGTGATCAGTTTGGTAGTATAAGAGATGAACAAAGAGATTATTTTGATTATCAATTGGGTAATTTTAGAGATGAACAACGGGATTATATTGATAATCAAATTCGTAATGTGGTTGATGCTCAACGTTCATACTTTGATGAACAGTTGGGAAGTACAAGAGATGATTTGATGCGCTGTTTGAATCAGATGGAATCATCTATATCTAGGAATAGTGAAAAATATTTTGATGAAAAAAAAAAGGAGATGCAAGAATATATTGATACGAAGTTGGTGGCTTTTGAGGTTGAACATAGTAACATGATTGGCAGTTTACGTGAAGATCTTTGTTCAAAGATTGAAAGTTCTACTTTGAAGATTCAAGATATGTCAAGGGGAAATCAAGTGAAAAGCACACTATTGTGGGAGTCATACAATAAAATAAACTGAATGCTCCTGTGAAACAAAGAGCAGATGATAAAGATGAGAAGAAGAAGGAAAGTCGTCTTCTATTGACATTCCTATATTGTGTGATATTGATGAGGAAAGACAAGTTGAATTTCTTCATTGGATGCATAAATCAAAGGATCGAGAAGTTTTAATTTTGTATTTGGTTATTTGTTATATATATATTATGTTTTATGGTATTTATAATAATTTTACTATTATAGAGATGTTGTTCGGTTGCGTGGTGGGAGTGGTGGGATTAGATTGACAAAGCGTAAGCTAGAATATATTGGGAACTCGAATATATACCGGCAATTTGAGGTATGTGTAATTTCTATTTGTTGATTTCTCATGTCTATTGTGAAGTGCTAAAATATATTTTTAAGATAAATATTTTTTATAGGATATGGATAATGCGATGCATTTGGTTAGAAAAGAACGGCAAATTTTAGAGATATATTCTCATCAAGATATGGGATACTTGGATGGTGGATTTGGATTACTTGTTCGAGCCATTGGTTCAAAAATTTTGGATTCTACCGGACAATTGATGCGTAAAATTCGGTTTCTTACCATGGTTCTATGGAAAGATATGCAAATGGTTTGATTCCTAAAAGTTTTGGTAAAAATTGGAAAAATTATGTTCATATATTGGCGGATATTATTGATGACAAACATTGGGTCCTTTTTATGTTGATTTATTGGGTTGGAGGCTTACAGGTCTATGATAACAATTACCATTTTTATGATGAAGCAATATTGTATCGACATGTTGTTCCCGCTATACATATCATTCCAGATATTATTCAAAAATATGTGGTTGCCGAACCAAGGCGAGACCTTGGGAAAAAGATGATTGACCACTTGAATATTATAGGAAGTCATATGTTGACATACCACGTCTATTCGATATAGGTAAGGAATTAGAATAATCTGTTTGTATTTATAATCATATTTATATATATTCACAAGGTTTTAATCATATTTGCGAGTGATAGTGGCATATTTGTTATCAAATATGTTGAGTGTCTTCTGGTGGAATACTGTTGATCTTTGTCGAATTGGAGAAAATAAATTTGTATAGAGGAAAGCTTGTAATAGATTTCTTTTACAATGAATTTTTTTTTTGTCCCGAATCAACGAAATGAATAGATATGATGTTTGTGTAATGAAATCAAAACTGTTTTTTCATTTGTATTTTATTCATTGTACTTATGGGTTGATATTGTACATAGTGGAAAATATGTTTGTTTTATTTCATTGTTTGAGCAAGTTTATTAGTTTATGTAGGAAAGTTTTGTTTTATTATAACATTTTGAGTTTAAATTGGTGCCGTTTTTTTTTTTTTTTCTAGATGAAGAGAGAAAAATATATATTGTGTGTTATGATTTAATATGAGGAGATGAATTCATAAGTTATGTTATTTATTTTGTAAAGATATATATATATTTTTATGCTATGAATTTTTAACTATCTAAGCCTTATAAATTTTTGTTATTGTTGACTTTTATTGTGGGTGTGCGGTTTTCTTGTTTTTATAGTAAAATGAATTGAATTTAGAAAGGTGTTGACTAAGATTTTATCTAATTAGAATTCTAGAATATTTAATTAATTGATTAAAATGATTGTCAAGTGATAAGTTTTTTTTTCCCGACAATGTTTTGGTTTTTTTTTTCAATAAATTGAGTAATAATTTAAATATAAGAAATGCAAAAGGAAAAAAATAACAAAAAAAAAATTAACGTTGTCGAGTTAACTACCTTGATAACATTGGTAGGTCAATATTTTTATTTAATTTATATAAAAAATTAACATAAACAAAATAAATTAAAAATTTTAAAATTATCTAGGTTCTTGTTCAAGTAATAAATAAAATTTAACAAATGTGGGAGAAGTGGTTGAGTAATTACGCTGACGGCCATGTTGTGATGTATGGTTGTGAAGTTAGTCTTTGAAAGTTTTTGTTATTTTTTACTTTGTATTTAATTTAGTTTGAACCATAGTTCATAACTAATAGCTTCGAGCAATTCACGAATATGAAATTCGGACATCTCAATTGATGTGATAGTGAAGTTTATATTAATTTATCATTTATTAAAAGATAATAAAATAAAATATATATGATATAAATGTAATATATATAATAATCAATTAATGCAATATATTATATTCTATTTTATTGTATCTTAACACTTACTATAACACATTATAATAAAATATTATTGTAATAAATTTACAAAGATAATAAAATTAATTGTGTAGTAATACACTATTTGTTTAGAAATATTTATAAGTATTAATACAATATGTTACGTTTTCTTTTATAATGATTAATTTATTTTGTAAGTCGACAAATCCAAAATTGAGATTCATGAGTTGGTTAAAAAATAATGTGACAAAATTAAAAAATAAAAAAATATTAAGTGTATTACATAATGTAAATTAAAAGAAGTAAAATAACAAATACAAAAGATTCATTGTTGAAATTACGCGAGTAGAACTGGAGAAACCTACAATCATGTTTGTTGAGTTACTCGATGCAAAGATATGATGCAAAATAAATCTATTCTATAGCTTAAGTAACTTCAAGTAAGCGAAAATCGAGTTCTTTGAGTTAGTAGACAAACCAATGAAAGTTAAAATTTTATTATTTTCTTTTCCTTTTCTATTTATATCATGTAACACATAATAAAATTAATTTTGTATTAATATATTATTAATTAATTACTACATTATTATAGTGATTTAGTAATTATAATCAATTTGTTATAACAAATTCATATGAAATAAATGTTTGGATAATTTATTATAAAATGTATTACATATCTATTTATAAGTTTTTTCGTAAATATAAATATAAATTTTGTTATAAAGAATATTAAAATAAGTCTAATAAATAAAAATAAATATTATAACACATTTTACTACAATATGTTTTTTTATTTTGAAAAAATCATATATAATATTTTATCTTAATTTAAAATAATATATAATTATTTTATATCATAGCTATTTTATTTTAATATATTATATGAAGTTATAGGATATGAAATATTATTCATGGAACGTAACTCGTTATTCATTGTATCATGTAACTTGACAAGCTTCAAATCGAGTTTCCCAAGTTACTCGACAAAGTAATTAAACACACATGTTTCATTATCTTTATTTTTATTTATTTAAATTATTTAATATATTAACTATTTTGTTTAATTTTTATGTTGTAATGTTGTTATTCAAGGAACTCGTCAATATAAAATTTGAATTTGTTAATTTACTTGATAAATGGAGCATACAGAAAAAAATGAAAAATATGCATTGTTGGAGTTACTCGAATAACTCGACAAACCCAAAATCATGTTTGTCGAGTTGCTCGATTAAAAATGTCAGATGAAATAAATCTATTCAATAGCTGAAGCAACTCGATAAACTGAAAATCGAGTTGGTTGAGTTACTCGATGAATGAATGAAATTTAACATTTTCATTATCTTGTGTCGCTTTATTATTTAAATTATTTAATACATTTAAATAATTCTTCATTGTTATTTTGTGGTATTCTTTTTCAAGAATCCCGTGAGGCTCAAATTTGGATATGTCGAGTTACTTGATAAATAAAGTATATAAAAAATTTTATTTAGCCTATCATTTGTTAGAATATAGTGAAAAAGAATATATATAATATAAATTTAATACATATCATAATGCATTAATACAATATACTAATAATTTTTTATTTTAGCAAGTACTATAACATATTATAAAAAAAATTATAATAATTTTATAGTATAATAAAAAAAAATTTGTATTAATATAAAGTTTCACTTATTAGAATATAGTAAAATAGAATAAGAATATATTTTATTTCATTTTATTTGTTTTACCAATTAGTATATCATATTATAACTTAAAATTGTTATAATAAATTTATAGGAAAATAAAATAAATTTTGTAGTAATATATTATTAATCAATTATTATATTATTATAATAATGTAGTGTTTAACATAAATTTATTATAAAATTTCATATTAAATAGATTTCATTACGAATTATGAAAATAAATTATAGTAAAAATTTGTTATAATAATGAATTTAATTATGATTAGTTTATGTAGGAACTTGACATATCCAATTTTGAGATTCACGAGTTGGTTAAAAATAACATGAAAAACTTTAAAATAAAAAAATTTAAGTGGAGTACATATTTTAAATACAAAAGTAAACAAAAAATAAAAATATGCATTGTTGAAGTTACTCGAGTAACTCTACAAACCAAAAATCATGTTTGTCGAGTTACTCGATTAAAATTGTCACACGAAATCAATCTATTCAATAATTGAAGCAACTCGATAAACCGAAAATCGAGTTGGTTGAGTTCTCGATGAATGAATGAAATTTAACATTTTCATTATCTTGTGTCGCTTTATTAATTAAATTATTTAGTAACTTTAAATAATTCTTCATTGTTATTTGTGGTATTATTTTTGAAGAACCTCGTGAGGCTCAAATTTGGATATATCAAGCAACTTGATAAATAAAGTATATAAAAAATGTTATTTAGCCTATCATTTATTAGAATATAGTGAAAAGAATATATATAATATAAATTTAATATATATCATAATGCATTAATACAATATATTAATAATTTTTTATTTTAGCAAGTACTATAAGATATTATAAAAAATAACTATAATAAATTATATAGTATAAAAAAAGATTTTTGTATCAATATATTATTAATTAATTCTCGCATTATTATAATAATTTAGTAATTGTAATGAATTTATTATAACAATTTTATATCAAATAAATGTTTTATAAATTATTATAAAATGTACTACATATTTATTTATAAGTTTTTTCATAAATATGAATACAAATTTTGCTATAAAGAATATTACAATATGTCTAATAAATAAAAATAAATATTATAACACATTTTTACTACACCGTGTTTTATTTTTCAAAAATCAAATATAACATATTATCTCAATTTAAAATAATATAAAATTATTTTATATGATAGCTATTTGAGATTCACGAGTTGGTTTAAAAATAACGTGACAAAATTAAAAAATAAAAAAATATTAAGTGTATTACATAATATAAATAAAAAAAAGTAAAGTAACAAATACAAAAGATGCATTGTTGAAATTACTCGAGTAACTCGACAAACCTAAAAGCACGTTTGTCGAGTTACTCGATGCAAAAATGTGATACAAAATAAAACTTTTTTATAGCTGAAGTAACTTGGCAGAATGAAAATCGAGTTCCTTGAGTTACTGGACAAACGAATGAAACTTAAAATTTTCATTATTTTCTTTTCTTTTTTAATTTATATGATGCAATACATAATTAAATTAATTTTGTATTAATATATTATTAATTAATTACTACATTATTTTAATAATTTAGTAATTATAATCAATTTTTATAACAAATTTATATGAAATAATTTTTGGATAATTTATTATAAAATGTATTATGTATGTATTTATAAGTCTTATTGTAAATATGAATATAAATTTTGTTATAAAGAATATTAGAATAAGTCTAATAAATAAAAATAACTATTATAACACATTGTTACTACAATATGTTTTTATTTTTGAAAAAATCAAATATAATATAATATCTTAATTTAAAATAATATATAATTATTTTATATAATAGCTATTTTATTATAATATATTATATGAAGTTATAGGATATGAAATATTATTCATGGAATGTAACTCATTATTCATTGTATGATGTAAGTTGACAAGTTCCAAATCGAGTTTCCCAAGTTACTCGACAAACTAATAAAACACACATGATTCATTATCTTCATTTTTATTTATTTAAATTATTTAATAGATTAACTATTTTGTTTAATTTTTATGTTGTAATGTTGTTATTCAAGGAACTCGTCAATATAAAATTTGAATTTGTTAACTTACTTGATAAATGAAGTATACACATAATTGTATTTCATTGATCAATAATTAGAACATAGTAAAATAAAATATATATTGTTATCAAGTAATGCTATGTATTATATATTCTTTGATTTGAGTAATTAATATTATAATACTAATTATAATAGAAAATTAATTAAATAATAATTAATTTTCATAAAAATAATATAAATTTTGTTATAAAGAATATTAGAATAAGTCTAATAAATTAAAAAAATATAACACATTTTTACTACAATGTGTTTTTATTTTTGAAAGAAGCAAATATAATATATTATTTCACTTTAAAATAATATATAATTATTTTATATGATTGCTATTTTATTATAATATATTATATGAAGTTATATGATATCAAATATTATTCATACAACGTACTGATTCATTGTATTGCATTGTTCAAGTTACTCGAGTAACTCGATAAACCTAAGATCAAGTTTGTCGAGCTACTCGATTAAAAAATGACACGAAATCAATCTATTCAATACCTTAAGCGACTCGACAAACCGAAAATCGAGTTACCCGAGTTACTTGACGAACAAAAGTAAGTAAAAATATTTATTAATTTGTTTTGTTTTTATTTAAATGATGTCATACATTTGAATAATTTTTATTTTATTTAGTGGTGTTATTTTTCAAGAAACTCGTTAGTCAAGTTTGGATTTGTCTAGTAATTTTATAAATAAAGTATATACAAAATTTAATATAAAGTTTCATTTATTAGAATATAATAAAATAGAATATATATCATATAAATTTAATATACATCATGATCAAGTAATAGAATATATTTTCTTTTTATTTTATTTTTTACCAATTAGTATAACATATTATAACTAAAAATTGTTATAATAAATTTATAGGAAAATAAAAGAAATGTGTAGTAAAATATTATTAATGAATTATTATATTATTATAATAATGTAGTACTATTTAACATAAATTTATTATAAAATTTCATATTAAATAGATTTCATTCTGAATTATGAAAATAAATTTTAGTAAAAATTTGTTATAATAATGAATTTAATTATGATTAAGTTATGTAGGAACTTGACAAATCCAATTTTGAGATTCACGATTTCGTTAAAAATAACATGATAAAACTAAAAAATAAAGAAATTTGAGTGGACTACATATTTTAAATAAAAAAGTAAAAAAAAAAATGAAAAGTATGCATTGTTGAAGTTAGGATTTTTGAGTTCTTGGGCGAATGAAGAATTAAAACTTTGATTATGTTGTTTTGTTTTTTTATTTAAATTATATAATATTTAAAACTTTTTACATTTATTCTTATGTGGGTGTTATTTTTAGAATTTGTGAATCACGAAATTTGGATTTATTGAATGTTGATAAATAAGTATATACAAAATTTTATTTAGTATATCATTTTTGAATTTTATTTTTAATAGTTATAAAGGAAAATGATTGTCATAATATAATTATCGATGGTTATTATTATAGAAATATTAACAGAATATATTATGTTTTATTTTATAGAGATTCACAAGAGTTGGTTAAAAAATAACATGATAAAATAAAAAATAAAAAAATTTAAGCAGTACATATTTTAAATAAAAAAAAACCAAAAATGAAAAGTATGTATTGTTTACTTGAGTAACAAACCAAACTCAAAATCACATATGTCAAGTTACTTGATTAAAATCACGATATGAAGTGAATCTATTCAATATTGAAGTAGATCAGCCATCGAGAGTTCTTGATTCTTGTGAAATAATGAGATGTACAATTTTGATTTATTTGTTTCCTTTTGTATTTAAATGATGTCATACATTTAAATAATTCTTAATTCTTATTTGGTGGTTTATATTTTTCAAGAAACTGTGAGTCTCAAATCTAGGTTTAGCCGAGTAACTTGATAAAGCACACAAAATTTTATTTAATGTTTATTGTTAGAATATAGTAAATAGAATATATATTAAAATCAATTAATATAATATTATTTTTGTATTTTATTTAACAATTAGTATAACATATTATAACTATAAAAACAATTACGTAGTAATATATTGTGTAAGTTAATATATATATAATATAGTAATTAGAAAAAAAATTTATTCTCATTCATGAAATTTCATCGCAAATTATAAAATAAATTATCATCATATTATCGTTGGTTTTAGATGGATGTTTTGTGTATTTATTAGAATATATGGAAATAAAATATATATTAAAATTTAAATATATCGATGATAATCAATACAATATATATATTGTTTTTATTGATGGTATTTAACAGCAAATATATTACATAATGTAAATACAAAAAATAAACTATAAAATGAGAAATATGCATTGTAAAGTTAATTGGTAACTTGAAACAACGGAAAATCATGTTTGTCGGTTATAGAAATAAGAAAATAATACAAAATTAATCTATTCAATAGGTCAAGTAGCTTCAGCGAACTCATAATCGAGTTTAAGTTACTTATGACGAATCAAATTTATAATTTTCATTATTTTGTTGTCTTTTGATTTAAAAATATGTCATATATTTAAATAATTTTATGTTATTTAGTGGTGTTATTTTTTGAAAAACTAAGTGAGGCTAATAGTTGGATTTGTGAACAGTTGATAAATATTGCATATATAAAATTTTGTTGTGCATCATTTATTAGAACATAGTAAAATAGAATATATCATATAAATTTAGTATATATAGAATCGAGTTAATACAATATATTTTATTGTATTTATTTTAGAAATTATAATATATTATAACTAAAATTGTTATAATAAATTTATAGCATAATAAAAAGCAATTTGTAGTAATATTTAATCAATTATTACATTATGAAAATGTAGTGATTAAAATAAATTTATGACACATTTCTATAAATAGATTTCATCATAAATTATGAAAATAAATTGTAGTAAAAATTTGTTATGATGATTTTTGTTACAATAATATGAACTATATTACGAAAATAAATGTGTATTTTAAATTAATAATTGTAGTAAGTATTTAACCTAATTTATAATAATATTTATTCTGAAATTATAAGTATAATACATAATTTAAATAGAAAAAACAAAAAAATGAAAAACTTGTTGAGGTTACTCGAGTAACAAACAAACAAAAATCATGTTTGTCAGTTCTAGATAATGATATAACAATCATAAAACATGAATATTTTTGTCAAATAAATTGTTAACTTATTTGATACATATTTTATTTAATGTTTTATTTATTAGAATATAGTAAAATAGAAATATATTAAAATCAATTAATATAATATATTTCATCAGATATATATTGTTTTATTATGATTAATTTAGGTAGTAACTTGACAAATATAAATTTGAGTTCCAATTTGTTGGTAAAAAATGACGAAAAACAAAAACATAAAATTTTTAGGTATATTACATAATGTAAATACAAAAATAAACTATAAATGAGAAATATGCATCGTTAGGAAGTTAATCGAAGTAACTAATAAAACAAAAATCATGTTTGTCGAAGTTACCGATTAAACATTGCTGATATTTAAATTAATGTATTCAATAGCGGTCAAGTAGTCGCCGACGAACTCATAATCGAGCCGTTGCGGAGGGTTAATCGATGAACGAATCTCAAATTATATAATTTTAACTATTTTGTTTGTCTTTTGATTTAAAGTATGTCACATATTTAAATAATTTTTTATTGTTATTTAGTGGCAAGTTATTTTTTGAAGAAACTCGTGAGGCTACAAATTGGATTTGTCGAGCAAGTTGATAAATATTGCATATATAAAATTTTATTTAATGCATAATTTATTAGTAAACATAGTAGGAATAGTAATATATATGATATAAATTTAGTATATATCGTAATCTGATAATCACAATACATTTTATTTGTATTTTATTTTAGCAATTACTATAATATATTATAACTAAAATTGTTATAATAAATTTATAGCATAATAAAAGCAATTTTGTAGTAATATATTATTAATCAATTATTACATTATTATGAAAAATGTAGTGATTAAAATAAATTTGTTATGACACATTTCTACCAAATAGATTTTATCATAAATTATGAAAAATAAATTGTAGTAAAAATTTGTTATGAGAATGACTTTTTTGTTACAATAATTATGTCAACTATATTACTGTAAAATAAATGTGTATCTTTGAAATTAATAATTAGTAAGTATTTAACCTAATTTATAATAATATTTATTACGTAAATTATAAGTATACATAATTTAAATGGAAAAGAAAACAAAAAAAAAATGAAAAAAATATGCATTGTTGAGGTTATTGCGTAACCAATCGACAAACTAAAATCATGTTTGTCGAGTCACTCGATGAAAAATGTGATAAAAGCAAAACTACAAAAAATGAATATTTTGGTCAATGTTGTTAACTTATTTGATAAATGAAGCTAACATACATATTTGTATTTAATTTGATTATTTATTAGAATATAGCAAGACATAAAGTATATATTATAAAAAATTTAATATATACTTGATAGTCAATCAATACAATATATTATATATTGTTTTATTATGATTAATTTATCTAGTAACTTGACAAATATAAATTTGAGTTCCACGAAAGTTGGTAAAAATAACACGAAAACAAAAAATAAAATTTTTAGGTATATTATATAATGTAAATACAAAAATAAACTATAAAATGAGAAATATGCATCAAGTTGAGTTATCGAGTAACTCGGCTGACAAAAATGAAGAATCATGTTGGTCGAATAGTTGCTAAAATACCATTGTGATGCGAAATTAATCTATTCAATTTTGTTTGTCTTTTGATTTAAAGTATGTCATATATTTAAATAATTTTTATTGTTATTTAGTGGTGTTATTTTTGAAGAAACTTGCAGGCTAACAGCTTGGATTTGTTTGAGCAAGTTGATAAATATTTTTGTCAAATAAATTGTTAACTTATTTGATAAATGAAGCACATACATATTTGTATTTAATTGATTATTTATTAGAACATAGCAAAATAAAATACATATCATATAAATTTAATACAATATATTATATATTCTTTATTATGATTAATTTATGTACTAAGTCGAAATAGAATTTTGAGATTGAAGAGTTCTTTAAAAAATAACATGAAAAAAATAAAAACAAAAAAATTTAAGTGTAGTGTATATTTTAACAAAAAAAAAAAAAAAAAAAAAATAAACCAAAAATGAAAAATATGCATTCGAGTTATCAGAGAACTCAACAAACCTATAGTTACGTTTGTCGAAGTTCCTCGATTTTAGATGCGATACTAAATCAATCTATTCGATAGGTCTAGCAAACAGTAAATTGGAAATCGAGTTGGTCGAGTTACTCGATGAACCAATGAAATTTAACATTTTTCTTATTTTGTATTCCTTTTTATTTAAATTATGTAATACATTCAAATAATTCTTTATTTTGATTTTGTGGTGTTATTTTTCAAAGAAAACTTCCGTGAGGCTCAAATTTGGATTTGTCGGTCACTTGATAGACAAAGTATATAAAAAATTTTATTTAATGTATGATTTATTAGAACAAAATAAACTTAATATATATCATATAATATTCAATATATATGATCATCGTATTAATACAATATCTTTTCATTTTATTTTATCTTGCTTAATTAGTATAACATATTATAACTAAAAATTGTTATAGTAAATTTAGAGCATAACAAAAGTAATTTATAGTAATATATTACTAATCAATGATTATATTATTATAATAATATAGTGATTATAATTAATTTATTATAGAGAAATTGATATTATATAGATTTCACTATAAATTATGAAAAGAAATTGTAGTAAAATGTGCTAAAATAATGAATTTTTTGTTAATAATTCTCAAGTGAAATTGTATCACTAAAATAAATATGTTTTTTTAAAATTAACAATTATAATAAATATTTTAACATAATTTATAGTAATATTTATTACAAAATTATAGATATATATTATATATTTTAAATAAAGAAAGAAAACCAAAGATTAGAAAAAAATATGGATAATTTATTACATATTTATTTTTAATTTTTTTCCATAAATATTAATATAAATTTTTTGTGAGTAATATTATAATTAATAATTATAAAGAAAACATATTTTCATAGTATAATTATCCATGGTTATTATTATAAGCATTAATAGTAATATATTATATTTTCTTTTATTATGAGTAATTTATCTAATAATCTCGATAAATCCAACCGAGATTCACGAGTTGGTTCAAAAATAATATGAGAAAATAAAAAAATTAAGTGTATATTACATAATTTAAATTAGAAAAGTAGACTTGGAAAATGAACAATCTGGGATTGAGAGAAGAGTTGAGTAACTCCGACAAACCCGAATCATGTTTGTCGAGTTACTCGATGGAAAATGTGGTATAAAATCAATCTATTCACGCCTCAAGCAACTCACACAGAAATGGAAATTGGGTTCTCTAAGCATTTGGTCAAACTTAATAAAATTTTAAATTGTAATTATATTGTTATCCTTTTTTATTTAAATTATGTAATACATTTAAATAAGGTTTTTATTCTTATAACACATTTTTACCGCACTGTGTTTTTATATTTGATAAAATGAAATATAATTTATTATTTTAATTTAAAAGAATATATTATTTCTTGATAATGAGAAGTTATTTTATTATGAGATATTATATTAAGTTATAGATTCTCAAGTATTATTCATGTAAACAACCCAAGAATTGTTCATTTTATCGTAACTCGACAAACTTAAAATCGAGCTCTCAAAGTTACTCAATAAAGTAATGAAATGCATATGTTTCATTATTTTAATATTTATTTATTTAAATTATTTTAAAATGTCAGCTTCCATGTTGTTTAATTTGTATGTTGTAATGTTTTGATTCGAGAACCTGTTAATGTGAAATTTGTATTTGATTAAGTCACTTATCAAATGAAGCATACACACAAATTGTGCTTTCAATGTATTTTATATTAAAATATACATAAAATAAGTTTGTACAGTAAATATAAAATAAAAGAGAAATTAGTTAAAAGTCAAAAAGTGCCAAACCCTATTTTTAATGTTGGACACGCGGTAAGTGAAAAGTATTCATTGTCATTTAATGGGCCATTGAATCAGTCTTAAACGGGCCAATTTTTCTTTCACTGCTAATGCTGCACAAAATGAGCTTATCTCGTGATTTCGCTTTGTAGACGCTTGAAGGAGGCACGATTTTCTTTGCAAAAAAAAAGTATTTTTGGCGATAATTTTTTTTATCACATCATAACATCATCTCTTATAAGGTATGCATGTTTATTTTGTATGAGGCTATAAAATGTGAATTACATTTTATATCAATTAATGTAGATATAGTTATATATATAGAAATCATTGTATATACAATGTATTTAGATTATGTAGTTTATTTTATATTTGTGGTAGAGGGTTGGCATATATTTATTAGAATCATAATGTGAAATTATATAGATCAAAATAATTGTTTGTTTTAGGAATTAAAATTTTTGTATTTTTGTATGTTTTATTTTAGATTTTAAATGAATGGGACATTTAATATGTGATCTTATTTAGCATTATAATTTTTGTTAATACTGAGAAGTAATTCTATTAACATATTAAAGAAAAATGTTCTCGAGATATTTGATGTTAAGATATACATATAATAAGTTTGTATGGAAAATATAAATAAAAGAGAAATTAGATAAAAGTGAAAAAGGTGTTGAATTCTAGTTTTGATGTTGGATGTGTAAGTGGGAAATTCTTAAATGTGATTTCATGGGCCATTAACTCATCTAAACCGCAATTTTTTTTCGTTTTAATTTTGCAAAAACAGTGATGTGTGCAAAAGAAATTGTATTTTGGGCGCCTTTGTTTTTTAACACATCATAAGATTATCTTCATAAGGTATGTATTTTTGTTTTGGTATGAAAATATGAAATATGAATAATGTTTTATGTCATTTAATGCTATGAATGTAATTATATATATACAAATTATTGTTATATAAGTTGTTGCAACTAATATATATACACTATGTCTTTACATGTGTAGAAGTTCATTTTTATATTTGTAGAAGTCATTAATAAGTATGATGATAAATCTTTTCGTATGGATATGGATGTTGAAAGTGTGAGTGAGAACCGCAGATTTGATGGAGTAATTACACAAATTAGTAATTTTACATGTGTTGATGTTATATTAGAAAATTATAATGAGGACCGTATTCAAAATTTAGGAATAGTTGTTTTGCACACTTTCAATGTTTTCATGGTAGGAGATGTCAATTTAGTGGCAAGTTGGTACATGAATTTTTGTTGAATACCTGTGCATACAAATAAAGGAAATGAGGTTTTGGTTTAAAATAAAAGGTCGCTTATGTAGATTTGGAATGCAAGAGTACTCTTTGATAAGCGAGTGATTGTTAAGTGCCATAATAACGTATTTATAGTCTTAGTACAACAAGAGCTCATGGTGAGGCATAGAATTCATGAGAAGGTGGTTCAATAATTTTGCACATATATCCCTAAATGAGCTTGAAAATGTTTTTATTAATTGTGATAACGAGGGAAGATAAGTATAAGTTAGGGTTGGCATTATTAATCGAAGGAGTTATTAGGCCTATGGAGAGGAAGAAAATCAAATATAGAGACATTGTCTTTAGTAGATAACTTGGATGTACCCGTTATGAATATCCATGGGGTCGACATTCATATTTCACGCCTTCGTTCTTTGTTGACTAACTTGGGAGAGACGTGGGTTGAAGTCATATTGATAGCAGAAGGCTGCGGTTGCAAAATATACCATATATGGCTGCCCCTTGTGTTTCGTCAAATATATTAATTATTTTTAATATTTATTTAATGCTATTAAATATATTGTGTTGATCATGACTTAGCTTTGGTTATTTTGTGTATAGATATGGATTTGTAAGGACATCAAGTAAAGAAGTTGGTGAAAGATTTGCTCAAAGTCCATGATACGTTTCACGTATTGTAAATTGGGATGCACAACATCGTGTTGGGAAAAAAAGAGCTGGATGTGTTTTTGCAATCAAGCTGAGGTGTGTGAACAAAAATTTTTGTTATGTAGAAGAAATATTTAATAGTTGTAAGTGATGTTTTTTTTTCTATGTTTTGTAGATGCATGTTTTGCCAATACTTGAACCAACTATGCGAAGAGAGATAGAACAACCATATCTATACACAATGGTGTTAATGAGAGGATGTAGGGAGATAATCGAGTTGATGTAGTTGTTCAAAATTTTTGCATACAGGTCCAAGAAAATTGATGAAGTGGGCGGAGAATAGAACCATTTGAAATTTCACAACGTCACGGTTGGTCCGAGATGTTGTAGAAGTGTATGGAAATATTGTTGCATGGGTTGTCAAGAGGTTTTGAAGGTGATGACAAATTGAACAAGTGAGGCGGAAAATCTTGTACAGGTGGACATGAAAGGCTGGTGCCTCCATATATGGTTGCGAGGAACCTCAGGAATAATTGGCCTTCCACGTAAATGCGGATGAAGGAGAAGAAGGTTGGCGAGAATGAAGGGGAGGCCGAAAAGGCGAGGATGAAGGGAGGCAAGGTTATGAAGTCAAGGAGCGACGTTATTGAGTAGGAGCATGTATTATTGGACATGCCATAAATGAACCGAGCCTAATCGTTATTTGTCGATGATCAAAAGAGCGTATATTGGTGATCGGTTGGTAGTATAAAGAGATGAACAAAGAGATTATTTTGATTATCAATCGGGGTAATTTTAGAGATGAACAGCAAGGTTATACGGATAATCGAATTCAGAATGGGAGCTGATACTCAATGCTCGTACTTTGATGGACACGATTGGGAAGTACAGGGCATGATTCGATCTTGTTGTTTGAATCGAGATGGAATCATCTATATCTAGAATAGTGAAAATATTTTGATGAAAAAAGGAGATGCAGAAATACATTGATACGAAGTCAGCGGCTTTTCGAGTAGTTGAACATAGTAACATGATTCGCGGCTTTACGTGAAGATCTTCGTCTGAAGATCGAAAGTTCTACTCTTGAAGATTCAAGATATCTTGAAAATTAAGCGGAAAAGCACACTATTGGGGAGTCATCTGATAAAAATGTTGCTCGTGAAGCAAGCGGATGATAAGATGAGAAGAAGAAGGAAGTCGTCTTACATTGACATTCTATATTGTGTGATATTGATGAGAAAACGAGTTAATTTCTTCATTGGATCGTAAATAAAGGATCGATAAGTTATAATTTTGTATTTGGTTATTTGTTATATATATTTATGTTTTTATGGTATTTATAATAATTTACTATTATAGAGATATTTGTTCGGTTGCGTGGTGGGGCGGTGGGATCGATTGACAAAGCGAGCTAGAGGCAATGGAATCTGAATATATCTTGGCGGTGAGGTATGTAATTTCTGTTGTTGATTCTCATGTCTATTGTGAGGTGTTAAAATATATTTTAAGATAAATATTTTTATAGGATATGGATAATCCGATGCATTTGGTTAGAAAAAAAACAAATTTTAGAGATATATTCTCATCAAGATATGGGATACTTGATGGATTTGGATTACTTGTTCGAGCCATTGGTTCAAAATTTTGGATTCTAGGACAATTGATGCGTAAAATTCGGTTTCTTACCATGGTTCTATGGAAAGATATGCAAATGGTTTGATTCCTAAAAGTTTTGGTAAAATTGGAAAAATTATGATCATATATTGTGGCGATATTATTGATGACAAACATTGGGTCCTTTTTATGTTGATTTATTGGGTTGGAGCTTCGATCTATGATAACAATTACCATTTTATGATGAAGCAATATTGTATCGACATGTTGTTCTGCTATACATATCATTCAGATATTATTCAAAAATATGGTTCTTTGAGCGAGCGGACCTTGGGAAAAAGATGATTCGACCACTTGAATATTATAGGAAGTCATATGTTGACATACCACGAGTCTATTCGATATAGGTAAGGAATTAGAATAGCTGTTTGTATTTATAATCATATTTATATATATTCACAAGGTTTTTAATCATATTTGCGATGATAGTGGCATATTTGTTATCAAATATGTTGAGTGTCTTCAATTTGGAATACATTGATCTTTGTCGAATTGGAGAAAATAAATTTGTATAGAGGAAAGCTTAATAGATTTCTTTTACAATGAATTTTTTTGTCCCGAATCAACGAAATGAATAGATATGATGTTTGTGTAATGAAATCAAAAGCTGTTTTTCATTTGTATTTTATTCATTGTACTTATGGGTTGACATTGTACATAGTGGAAAATATGTTTGTTTTATTTCATTGTTTGAGCAAGTTTATTAGTTTATGTAGGAAAGTTTTGTTTTATTATAACATTTTGAGTTTAGGTGCGGTTTTTTTCTAGATGAAGAGAAAAAATATATATTGTGTGTTATGATTTAATATGAGAGATGAATTCATAAGTTATGTTATTTATTTTGTAAGAGATATATATATATATTTTTATGCTATGAATTTTAACTATCTAAGCCTTATAAATTTTTGTTATTGTTGACTTTTATTGTGGGTGTCGGTTTTCTTGTTTTATAGTAAAATGAATTGAATTTAGAAAGGTGTTGACTAAGATTTTATCTAATTAGAATTCTAGAATATTTAATTAATTGATTAAAATGATTAATGAAGTGATAAGTTTTTTTCCCCGACAATGTTTTGGTTTTTCAATAAATTGAGTAATAATTTAAATATAAGAAATGCAAAGGAAAAAATAACAAAAATTAACGTTGTCGAGTTAACTACCTTGATAACATTGGTAGGTCAATATTTTATTTAATTTATATAAAAAATTAACATAAACAAAATAAATTAAAAATTTTAAAATTATCTAGGTTCTTGTTAGTAATAAATAAAATTTAACAAATGTGGGAGAAGTGGTTGAGTAATTACTGCCGTGACCATGTTGTGATGTATGGTTGTGAAGTTAGTCTTGAAAGTTTTTGTTATTTTTTACTTTGTATTTAATTTGGTTTGAACCATAGTTCATAACTAATAACCGCAATTCACGAATATGAAATCGGACATCTCAATTGATGTGATAGTGAAGTTTATATTAATTTATCATTTATTAAAATAATAAAATAAAATATATGATATAAATGTAATATATATAATCAATTAATGCAATATATTATATTCTATTTTATTGTATCTTAACACTTACTATAACATTATAATAAAATATTATTGTAATAAATTTACATATAATAAAATTAATTGTGTAGTAATACACTATTTGTTTAGAAATATTTATAAGTATTAATACAATATATTAGTTTTCTTTTATAATGATTAATTTATTTTGTAAGTCGACAAATCCAAAATTGAGATTCACGAGTTGGTTAAAAATAATGTGACAAAATTAAAAATAAAAAATATTAAGTGTATTACATAATGTAAATTAAAAAGTAAAATAACAAATACAAAATTCATTGTTGAAATTACAGCGAGTAACTGGAAACCTCTGATCATGTTTGTCGAGTTCTTCGATGCAAATGTGATGCAAAATAAATCTATTCATAGCAAAGTAACTTGAGCGAAAATCGAGTTCTTTGAGTTAGTGGACAAACCAATGAAAGTTAAAATTTTCATTATTTTCTTTTCCTTTTTATTTATATCATGTAACACATAATAAAATTAATTTTGTATTAATATATTATTAATTAATTACTACATTATTATAGTGATTTAGTAATTATAATCAATTTATAACAAATTCATATGAAATAAATTTTGGATAATTTATTATAAAATGTATTACATATGTATTTATAAGTTTTTGTAAATATAAATATAAATTTTGTTATAAAGAATATTAAAATAAGTCTAATAAATAAAAATAAATATTATAACACATTTTTACTACAATATGTTTTATTTTTGAAAAAATCATATATAATATTTTATCTTAATTTAAAATAATATATAATTATTTTATATCATAGCTATTTTATTTTAATATATTATATGAAGTTATAGGATATGAAATATTATTCATGGGCGTAACTCGTTATTCATTGTATCATGTAACTTGACAAGCTTCAAATCGAGTTTCCAAGTTACTCGACAAAGTAATTAAACACACATGTTTCATTATCTTTATTTTATTTATTTAAATTATTTAATATATTAACTATTTTGTTTAATTTTTATGTTGTAATGTTGTTATTCAAGGAACTAACTCAATATAAAATTTGAATTTGTTAATTTACTTGATAAATGGAGCATCACAAAAAATGAAAAATATGCATTGTTGGATTACTCGAATAACTCGACAAAATACAATCATGTTTGTCGAGTTCTCGATTAAAATGTCGAGATAAATAAATCTATTCATAGTGAGCAACTGATAAGCGAAAATCGAGTTGGTTGAGTTACTTCGATGAATGAATGAAATTTAACATTTTCATTATCTTGTGTATTTATTATTTAAATTATTTAATACATTTAAATAATTCTTCATTATTATTTTGTGGTATTCTTTTCAAGAATCCGTGAGGCTCAAATTTGGATATGTCGGGTAACTTGATAAATAAAGTATATAAAAAATTTTATTTAGCCTATCATTTATTAGAATATAGTGAAAAGAATATATATAATATAAATTTAATACATATCATAATGCATTAATACAATATACTAATAATTTTTTATTTTAGATACTATAACATATTATAAAAAAATTATAATAATTTTATAGTATAATAAAAAATTTGTATTAATATAAAGTTTCACTTATTAGAATATAGTAAAATAGAATATATAATATATTTATTTCATTTTATTTGTTTTACCAATTAGTATAACATATTATAACTTAAAATTATAATAAATTTATAGGAAAATAAAATAAATTTTGTAGTAATATATTATTAATCAATTATTATATTATTATAATAATGTAGTGTTTAACATAAATTTATTATAAAATTTCATATTAAATAGATTTCATTAATTATGAAAATAAATTATAGTAAAATTTGTTATAATAATGAATTTAATTATGATTAGTTTATGTAGGAACTTGACATATCAATTTTGAGATTCACGAGTTGGTTAAAAATAACATGAAAAACTTTAAAATAAAAAATTTAAGTGGAGTACATATTTTAAATACAAAAGTAAACAAAAAATAAAATACATTGTTGAAGTTACTCGGTAACTCGACAAACCAAAAATCATGTTTGTCGAGTTACTCGATTAAAATTGTCTGCAATCAATCTATTCAATAATTGAAGCAACTCGATAAGCGAAAATCGAGTTGGTTGAGTTCTCGATGAATGAATGAAATTTAACATTTTCATTATCTTGTGTCGCTTTATTATTTAAATTATTTAGTAACTTTAAATAATTCTTCATTGTTATTGTGGTATTATTTTGAAGAACCTCGTGAGGCTCAAATTTGGATATATCAAGCAACTTGATAAATAAAGTATATAAAAATGTTATTTAGCCTATCATTTATTAGAATATAGTGAAAAGAATATATATAATATAAATTTAATATATATCATAATGCATTAATACAATATATTAATAATTTTTATTTTAGCAAGTACTATAAGATATTATAAAAAATAACTATAATAAATTTATAGTATAATAAAAGATTTTGTGTAATATATATTAATTAATTCTTGCATTATTATAATAATTTAGTAATTATAATAATTTATTATAACAATTTATATCAAATAAATGTTTTATAAATTATTATAAAATGTACTATATTTATTTATAAGTTTTTCATAAATATGAATAAATTTTGCTATAAAGAATATTACAATATGTCTAATAAATAAAATAAATATTATAACACATTTTACTACACCGTGTTTTATTTTCAAAAATCAAATATAACATATTATCTCAATTTAAAATAATATAAAATTATTTTATATGATAGCTATTTGAGATTCACGAGTTGGTTTAAAAATAACATGACAAAATTAAAAATAAAAAATATTAAGTGTATTACATAATATAAATAAAAAAGTAAAGTAACAAATACAAAAGATGCATATTGAAATTATAAATAACTCGACAAACCTAAAACACGTTTGTCGAGTTACTCGATCTAAATATGATACAAAATAAATCTTTTTATAGTAAGATAACTTGGCGAGAATGAAAATCGAGTTCGGCGAGTTCTGGACAACAGATGAAACTTAAAATTTCATTATTTTCTTTCTTTTTAATTTATATGATGCAATACATAATAAAATTAATTTTGTATTAATATTATTAATTAATTACTACATTATTTTAATAATTTAGTAATTATAATCAATTTTATAACAAATTTATATGAAATAATTTTGGATAATTTATTATAAAATGTATTATGTATGTATTTATAAGTCTTATTGTAAATATGAATATAAATTTTGTTATAAAGAATATTAGAATAAGTCTAATAAATAAAAATATATTATAACACATTGTTACTACAATATGTTTTATTTTTGAAAAATCAAATATAATATAATATCTTAATTTAAAATAATATATAATTATTTTATATAATAGCTATTTTATTATAATATATTATATGAAGTTATAGGATATGAAATATTATTCATGGAATAACTCATTATTCATTGTATGATGTAAGTTGACAAGTTCCAAATCGAGTTTCCCAAGTTACTCGACAAACTAATAAAACACACATGATTCATTATCTTCATTTTATTTATTTAAATTATTTAATAGATTAACTATTTTGTTTAATTTTTATGTTGTAATGTTGTTATTCAAGGAACTCGTCAATATAAAATTTGAATTTGTTAACTTACTTGATAAATGAAGTATACACATAATTGTATTTCATTGATCAATAATTAGAACATAGTAAAATAAAATATATATTGTTATCAAGTAATGCTATGTATTATATATTCTTTGATTTGAGTAATTAATATTATAATACTAATTATAATAGAAAATTAATTAAATAATAATTAATTTTCATAAAAATAATATAAATTTTGTTATAAAGAATATTAGAATAAGTCTAATAAATTAAAAAAATATAACACATTTTACTACAATGTGTTTATTTTTGAAAAAGCAAATATAATATATTATTTCACTTTAAAATAATATATAATTATTTTATATGATTGCTATTTTATTATAATATATTATTCCAGCTCCAATGTAATTACATCCCTATATGGTTTGATATGGAATTGATTCGATACAGTAGTTGTAATTATATTTACTATTTAATGAAAGTGGACTACATCTGATTATGCATAATTTCTTCTCAGTGGAGTAACATATATAGTGCTAGTATTGCATACCTTTACATCATATGTAAATTAATTCCATCAAAATTTGAAGTTGTTTCTTTTCCCCGATTGATAAGCAAATGATACTCTTATTCCATCCATGCAGAATCAACCTATTTTTTTTTTTTTTGGGCACTTTAGAATCAATTCCCAATAATTATTCGGTGCACTTAAACTCGTCAATATTCATAAAATCAATTCCACGACCCAAATTGAAAACGATGGCGGAATCATCTCCATCTCCAAAATCTATTAGGTTTTTTTGTTGTTTTCTTGGCTAAATTCGAATATGAAAATTATTAAAAATATTGGGAAAGATTTGAGTTTCATTCTATTTAAGGTATGTTTAATGTTGATACGGGAACCATATATTCAACAGTTGGCATATCAGATTATGGAGTAATGAAGGGCAGAAGAATCAAAATGCGTACTACTAAAATATTTTCCTACATTATATAAGTTAGCAATATTATTCCGCAAGTGTACAGATCACTCTCAGCAATTTTATGTCTTTAATATTTCGCAAGTGTACGGATCGCTCAAGTAATAAAGTGGATGTTGAGTCAAAGTATCGTACCCACAGAAATTTAGATAATTCAAATTCAATTACACTAACCTTAACCGAATCTAATGAACTTAGGAAAATTGATGATTAAGAACTAATTAAACTATAAAGTAAGAATAATTAACTACTTATAATTCAAACAAACAGGAGATTAAATTAAAGAAGAATTACTTTAAAATTGGAAAAGAAAAAAAAAAAAAAAAAAGAACTAGGATCCTGAATCCCCTTATAACAATTCCCTTTAACCCAAACTATAGAATTTGATAACATGATTTAATTATGAATATCAATATTCTTAATTTGTTTAACAATCTCTCTCGAGTAGAATTAAACGTATCCCTATATGTGAATCGACTATATCTCTATGACTGATGCGAACATACAAGAATGCATTAGAATTTGTGAATACTTAAAGATCATGTAAAGCATAACAGTATATTTTTATCACCTATCGGACTCTACGACAATTGATACTATGTATAACATATTTTCCATCTCGAAGGTAAAACAAGCCACAATAATCATACAATTATTGCCCACATAATTGTAGATGAAGAGAAATCAATATCAATTATTCGGAATTAAAAACGTTGCTTAAATATCAAAACTAAGTTCGAAAAATTAAAGATTCATGATACAAATTTCATCATCATCCTAGCACTAAAATAAATCTAGCCTAACATACTAAGAAGAAGAAAATAAAAAGAAAAAGAAAATATAGAAACCATCACCCACATATGAAGAAAACTTGAAAGAGAAGAAATCTTGAACTTGATCTTTGTTTTAATCTTGAAATGATGAATCTTGATCTTCGTTTCTTGATTCGTCTCTTGTTTTTCTCTCTAAAATCCAGCTCTCAAAACGGCTCCCTTGTTATGAGTTAATAACTCATTTATAATTCCATCATTCTATCCTAAAACATCCCAAAAAATCATTAAAATCATGCCCAAAAGGTTTTCTAATTGAATTAGAACTCAAAAAGGAAATAAAAATCTGAATCGCTAAAAATACACATAGGCGATCGCCCAGGCCAACCAAAACACATTCTGCTGCTGAAAATACGTGTTGGGCAATCGCCCAGATATAAGCTTGGGCGATCGCCCCGCTTAATTTTTCTAAGCTTTGCGGATGTTTTTCAAGTGGCCATAACTTCTTGTGGGAAACTCCAAATTGAGATCCGTAAAAAGTGTTGGACTCATAGCATGCTACCTGGCCTTAAGGACTTTTGTGGTCAAGTAGCGTACTACCTGACTGCGAGGTTGTTTTGGTTGGTTAGGGTGCTAATCGGCCTGAGAATTTTATGGTTGAGTGACATTTAGGTGTTACCCGACCATCTGGTGTTGGCGGACGCTCTTCCGATACGACTTTTGCAATTTTTTGTTCCGGTAGCATCACTAATGAAGGATGCTTGTAGACTCCTTAATGTTTTGATGCTCCACTCGACACGACAAAATGTTTCGAGCTGTCTTTTGCTCCTAGTTTTCACTTTTAGGTACCATTGGAGATTTTAAGGTTACTTTCGCTGAAAGTTTTTTCAGTGGTTTGTGTTGTTGCTAGCATCTTATGATGTCCAATTGATGATGGTTGTGAACCATTAGTATGGAATTGTATTTGTTAATAATTCATCTTTTATGGAATTCTAAGGTTGATATTAGATTGCTTTGTTTCAATTGTGGCACGAGTAGTAGTTTTTACTAATACTTTTGATTATAAAAGAGAAATGGTAAAATAAGAATAGAATTTTTTTTTTTTTTTTGTTAATATTTTTTCTTCCCTATGGTGCCTAGAGGACTGGCCAGCTTGTGCTATTCTTTTTTCTCTTTTTTCTTTTTTCATTCTTTCTAGATTTAGCCAGTGTTCACGATGCTTATTCTGTCAACTACCAAGCTCGATGAAGAGAAAACAGAAAAAATTCTCTTTTATTATTAACTACCCATGTCCCGATGTATGGATTTCCATTAGGACTAAACTCTCCAAGATTCTTGGTGTACGACATATTGGTTCAAAGAAACTACTTCTAGATGTGCTTTCTTTTCTGGTTAGCTCTACCAAATGCTACCAACACTAAGGATCCTTTATCCCAACATGTTGTTTCAATAGCTTGGGGGTGACAATAGTGCTTCTTATAGTATGGAGGAAGGCAAGATAGATGACACTGATGACTCATTGTCTATTTGACGACACTTTTGCTACTTGTGTTAAGAATTATGTGGACAGTAGCTTTCTTTTTAAATTTCAATACAAAAGAGTTGAAAAAGTAGTGTTTTGATATTAAATTGGTACTTGATCACGACATGAATTAGGAAATGATACAACATAGAGAAATAGAAAATTGAACATCCAGATTTTGAAAATTCAACAAAAAAGGGTTGAAAATAAAGTGTGGATTGTCATTGTGAAAGTTTTCATTACATAGGAAATTTTAGTATACATAATGAAAAATCGTAGTGAAAAAAAATATATAAATTCATTTATTGTAAGTTATAGTTTCTCTTCTTCTTCTTTTTTTCTTTTTTATGTTTATTTATTTCTGGTTTTAGAGAAAAGTATACGTGTGACAAAACTTTACTTCACAAAAGAGACCATGTTCAAGATATGTTATTTTATGAAAAAAATAATAATAATAATTTCTTTTTCTTTTTTATGTTCCTTTCTTTCTAGTTTTTGAGAAAAGTATGAGTGTGTGATGAAAATTTCCTTCAGTAAAGAGACCATGTTCAAGACTTGTTAATTTATGAAATAAAATAAAATAAAAATAAAAATAACATATTCATCCAATAAGAATTCTTGTATACTAATAAATGAAATATTTGAAATCTAATGTTAGAAAAATTTATTTGGAGACACACATGAAAATCAAGACTGTCGCTTTAATATTTCATTATCTCTAGACAATGTAACATTTTGAAGCAATTGGACGCTTCCCTTCGTAGCTTACAAATTGATGAGTTGAGGCATACAAGGCACTCAACCTCTTTCTGAATATATATATATATATATATATATACACACACACACATTGCGTTAATTTATGTGTCATTTTCATAATTCTACTGTCGTTAAAATAAGTATGTCGGTCCATGCTTGCTTGGCCGTAGCCTGGTAAACTTGGCACATGTCAAATTTTTCACTAAAACCTTCTAAAATTCCATAAAATATTAAAAATTGGTCCGATTTGACTAATGGAGGGTCCAAGCCTCGTCATTTCTTGCTAGCCTTATCCAAGCTTGTGAGGCGAGGGAGGCTTATTCGAGGCAATGGGCATCGCTAAACTCCGACTAGCTTAATTGTACCTACTCGTCCTAATACTTCTAGGCAGTATCTATACATGTAAATGTTAGATTGTGTTTGCCCGTCAAGTAAATTATTTGTACTCGTGACATTTTGAAATAAAATTAATATATTGATTGATATATTTATTATGTTATTTTGAACTTACATTTATTCATAGGTCGATTTGATATTACAAATTGAGTGTTTGAGTTGTTAAACACAGAAAGATTCAATATGTAATTCGATCTAAAATTATCGTTCACAATCAGTAAATAATATGGATAATTTATTTTGATAAGATCGTCTCGATTTTATTAAAGTCTATCTTTCACTTTGGTAACAAAATTGAGAATACATTTGGATTGTATTGAACGGGACCACATGAAATTAATTTGTGACATTGACCAGACAAATTTAATTTCACTGACTATCGTACATGGGAC
Source organism: Forsythia suspensa (assembly GCA_023638005.1). Classification (NCBI taxonomy): domain Eukaryota; kingdom Viridiplantae; phylum Streptophyta; class Magnoliopsida; order Lamiales; family Oleaceae; genus Forsythia; species Forsythia suspensa. Next base: position 828,199 of record CM042670.1, read on the forward strand.
CTTAACGAGTGGATAATGAACTTGGTTACTAACTTGAAGTTCTTTGAGGTGTCAATGAGTGAGATCAAATTGTTGATCAATATCTCGATACTTTGGGAATTAGAGTGAACTAACGAAGAACATATATTCGTAATATGGAATCCGTCACCTTTAAGGTATGATCATTATCTCTTTGGTTCTTCTAGTATACAGTTTAATCTCGAGCTCGTGAGTTCGACATTGATTGTTGAATTCAATGATGTGATGTGATCACATCGAACTGTCAGATAGAAGATGATAGTTGAGAATTTGTGAATATTCGAATAAGGGCATTTTGGTCATTTTACTTGTTCCGAATATTCGAGTTGATCGACGGAGGTAACATGTAGGATCGATAAATCGAAGGATATAATTATTGATTGTTGCTTCAGTAATTTCAATTAGACTAAGAGTGCAGTCTTGTTCTTTTAGTGTAATAGAACTTGATTAATAAATTATTTTGACTGATTAAGAGTTGACCGAGTCAAAATTAATTTATTAGAGCTTAGTTTAATTGGGTCCGATCAAGTCCCCTCAGTGGCTCCAATATATAGAGCTAAATAGGCTTATTACCTATTTTGGGCTGTGCAGAAATGGGCCTGGGTTATGGTACTAGGGTTGGTAGGATTTTGGAGTGTAAGTAGATTATAAATAGTCTCATAAGACTGTTTTTCTACACAACCTAAATCTAGAGGCGGGACACACACTAAAGTGTGAAGTGTATGTTTTCTCCTGACAAAGAAAACCATAACCCTAGTATAACCTAGAACCAGAGAGGTGACCACACACCAGTATAGCTTCTCTTGGAGAACACTGGGAAGGCTTGAGGGTTTGGAGCTTTGGAAGTTTAAAGAACAACACGCTACAAGGGTAATTTCTTCAACACCTATGTGTTCTTGCAGTTTTATTTAATCCAGTTGAATGCACGAAATAAATCATATCTTGTGGAGGAATATTTGATCATCACATAAAATTAATTTTTGTGATGTCTAAATCCCGGTTTTCAACAATTGGTATCAAAAGCCAAGGTTTTAATTTTATTCCGTGTATTTAGGATTGAATAAAATTGTCTTTTAATGCATGTGTTAGTTTGGAGCGGTGTTAGGGTTTATGTGATTTATTGTTGTTATTAGATTGAATGATTTTAATTGTGTTTTTGAACAATTTATGGCCTTAGAATTTTTTGTGAAAAATTGTATTGTTTTTAATCGAGTCTTGTAACAAATGGGGTGGATTACGACTCCGTGTTTCTCCTTTGATTTTAATTTATTGCAGTATTGTATTAGAAATTTATTTTTAATTATATTGCTGTACGAATTAAAATATGAGGACCGAATTCACTGCTGCCCGATGATTGAAGGTCCTCTGCTGCAATTTACATAAGAGGACCGGACTTCATCTTCTTCATTTCGTGGAGGGCCTGGGCTGCAAATATCCATTTTTGCTAGTTTTGTGAATCTGTTCGATCCTCCCTCGCATGGCATCGCCTGTGGATGTTGTCCTCGTGTTTGGCAACCACCATCAGTCACTCTAATGGCCGGAAAAGCGATCGCTCACTGCAAAGCGAAACCAAAAAAGAAAGGGAAGCGGCGTTTCGGCTGGCCGATTCGTATTGACCGACCGTATTCGATGATTCCAAAGAAGATGGCGGCGCCGGTGTCTTTGAGCGAGACGATGGCGGATCCACACCGAATTTGGGCGGTTCACGCTCTATTGGGCAGTCATGCCGGAATTGGGTTTTGGACACTTGCAAATGAAAATTGAAGAATTGGGGCGGCTTGTGGCTCAATTGGACTTTTAATTTATTTGTAATTTTGTGTCTAGATTTGGACCATAAATTTGTTATATTTAATTTTATTATTGCTTTATTGCTTTAATTTAATTGTGATTAAATGTCATCATATTACATGCCATATAGATCACATTACACCGCTCTAGGTATTATTCTGTCATGCATTGTATAATAATATTTATTTTCTTTTCTAATTTTATTAGATTAGAAAGATTAAATATTTTAATTAATAATTGGACAAATTTTAAGAGTTTAAATTGGTTAGAAATTATTAATTGAAAAACCCAAACAGTATAAAAATATTAAGTGGGTGAGGGTGCACTGTTTATGTGAACCCACGGCCTCCTTTATTAGCCCATTAGTAAGAATAGGTGTATGCCTCGTGCTAATTTTATTGGGCTCCCTATAGGAGGGCTGCACTATTTCGGTTACTAGATTGGTCCAATCGGGTGATAATTTTTTAGTGTTAATTAATCGCGATTGTCCCATAGGTAACGTAATTAATTTAAAACTTAAAATTATCAAATATTGGGGTTGCACACTTAAATCAAAAACATCGTGGGGACTTCCTATAGAATATCCAAACGGTGTTATTGATGGCCTAAATACAGCGATACTAAATTAATATTGCATGAGATGCTAGATATATTGAATTTAGTGGAAGAGTCCCAGCCTAGCCGTAAATCACACTATCTTCTCCTATAGAGAGATGTGTTTAAGATTTTGGAGTTTTAGGTATTCGCCATATAGAAGTAGTTCTTGGGTCTACTTGTGCATGTCATGTATCATATACAAAATCATTATTTTGTCTGTTGCTCATTTCAATTTTTAATTTTATTTCAGAAAAATGTCGAGCAATTCACTGTCTATGATTTTGACCAAAACCAACTAGTAGGAGAGAATTATATTGACTAGAAACGTAATTTGATGATTGTCCTCTTCTTTGAGAAGCATAAGTTCGTGTTAATTGAACCCCGTCGTCGATGAACCCTACCCAAAAGCGGGTCCACGGTTGCTCGAAGGCGCATATGAGAAGTGGATCCAATCTAATGAGATGACTTTCTTTGCTACATTTTGGGATCTATCTCAAATGTGTTGCAATGGAAACATCGTAATATGGGCGCTACTCGGATTATGGGCGATCTTCAAGAAATGTTTGAGCACCGAGGACGCCCAGCTCGTCAGTTGCCATTAGAACTATAATGAACATGCGCATGAAACTAAGCACGCTGTGAGAGATTACATGCTTGCATTGATTGCTCGATTTAACGTGGTACGAGGTTTTGGGGTGAAATCAAATCGAGACTCAGTTGACATGGCTTTAGAAACTCTCCACGAGATGTTCTCTCGTTCAAAGTTAATTATAACATGAACAAGCCGAGCATGTCCCCTGGATCGAGTGATGAAGGAGCTCCAAAATGCCGAAACCATTCTTAAGACCAAAAGTGGTGATGCCTTTCTGCTGTTTTCTGTTTGGATCATCCTCTTCCAAGCCGAAAGGCAAAGGAGGGAACAAGAGGAAGAAATCTAACAAGAAAAGCCCACAAAGAAGAAAGTTAAAAAAGGCAAAACCAGATGGTAAGCCTAAAGGAAAGTGTTTTCATTCAGGATGAGAAAGGTCATTGGAAGAGGAATCATGAGGAATACCTAGCTTCAAAAAGCCGTGTAATGGTGAGTTATCTTTTATTGAGTCATGTTTGGTGGTTGATTCTACCGATTCTCGGATTGTAGATTCGGAGCCACTAATCATATTTGCAATTCTTTCTTGGGGTTCCGGGTAACCAAGGAACTCAATGAAGGGAACCCGACTCAAAAAGTCGCACAGAGCAGCGAAGCGGTGTGTCTGCAAGAGCTATTGGAAATGTTTTTCTTTATTTTAGAAATAAAAGACCTTTGGTTTTAAAGAATTGTTATTATGTTCCGAGATATTACCCAAAGTTGATTTCGGTTGCTTTGTTATTTAGACAAGGATATTTTGTCCGGTTTTCATCTTTTTCGGTGGATGTTACTCTAAATAAAGCCCTTATCTGTAAGGGACATTTGAATGATGATTTATATGTTTTGAAACCTCTTGATAGCTCATTGCACCACACCGAATCTAATAAATGCATTAAGCTGTCTCCTACTAATGAGACTTACTTGTGACACACGAGACTTGGCCATATTAACCTTAATAGGATCCAAAGACTCGTGAGGGATGGTCCTTTAAGTGACTTAAAGATGGAGTCCCTACCTGGGTTTGCGAATCCTCTTTGGAAGGAAAAATGACCAAGAGGTCCTTTACATCAAAAGGACATAGGGCCAAAGAAGTTTTAGAATTAGTACACTCTGATGTATGTGGGCCAATTAGTGTCCAGGCTAGAGGTGGGTATGAGTACTTCATCACTTTTACTGATGACTACTCTAGATATGGTTATGTTTACCTAATGGTTCGCAAGTCTGAAGCTTTTGAAAAGTTCAAAGAATTCAGAATTGAAGCGGAAAAGCAATTAGGTAAGAGCATTAAAATACTTCGATTAGATCGAGGTGGAGAGTATCTATCCCACGACTTTAGATCATACCTGTCAGAAAATGGGATTTTATCCCAACTGAGTGCACTAGGAACACCCCAACAGATTGGTGTCTTAGAAAGGAGAAACAGGACCTTGTTGGACATGGTCAGATCAATGCTTGGCTTTTTAACACTTACTACATCCTTTTGGGGATATGCAATACAAACTGCAATATACTTGTTGAATGTAGTTCCATCTAAGTCTATCCCCAAGACACCCCTGGAATTGTGGAATGGGCGCAAGCCTAATCTAAGACATATCAGGATATGGAGATGTCCAGCACATGTGCTTAAGGGAAAGGCGGATAAGATGGAATCAAGATCGAGTTGTGCATTTTTGTTGGATATCCTAAGGGGACAAAAGGATATTACTTCTATAGTCCTCAGGATAAGAAGGTTTTTGTAAGCACAAATGCAACCTTCTTAGAGGATAGATATATAGAAGAACGTGAATCTAAGAGTAAGGTTCTTTTGGAAGAAATGAAGGAAAACGTTCCCAGCTCATCTACTCAAGAGATCCGCACTGAACCTACTCAACATGAATTCACGCCTCTACCATTGATGATACCTCGATGCAGTGGGAGAGAAATAGAGGTTCCACCTACCATACCTACTGGTCGAGAGGTACTTGATATGTCAGAGGATCAAGTCCCTCCTGTTCAGTCACCACATGAGACTGAACCTGCAGCGGAAGTACATGGTGAAAGAGAAACAACACTAGAACAATCACAAATTCCAATCAATCAGGAACTTCCACAACTTAGGCGTAGTGAGAGAGTCATTCGACGACCCTCTAGGTACTTGCTATATGGAGAGTCTTTCGAGGTAGTCTCCACCGAGCAAGAAGAGGATCCCACTTCGTTTAAGGAAGCTATGGATGATGTAGACGCTGACCATTGGAAGAGTGCCATGGATTTAGAAATGAAATCTATGTACACTAACTCAGTCTGGGAAATTGTAGATGTACCAAATGGGGTAAAACCTGTAGTGTGCAAATGGATCTACAAGAGGAAGAGAGGAGTAGACGGAAAGGTGGAAACCTTTAAAGCTAGATTGATTGCTAAGGGTTTTACCCAAAGAGAAGGTATCGATTACGAGGAAACCTTCTCCCGTGGCCATGCTTAAGTCTATAAGAATTCTCTTATCCATTGCAGCTCATTTTGATTATGAGGTGTGGCAAATGGATGTCAAGGCAATGTTCCTTAATGGAAGTCTTGATGAGAGCATCTATATTATGCAACCAGACGGTTTTATCCAAAATGGTCAAGAGCATAAAGTATGAAAACTGAATAGATCCATATATGGACTTAAACAGGCGTCTATGGACTTAAGTAGGATATGTTGATGATATCCTACTCATTGGGAATGATGTAGGAGCATTGACTTCGATCCAGCATTTGGTTGGCACATGATTTGATATGAAGGATTTGGGAGAAGCCAATTATGTTCTAGGTATTCAGATCCTTGGGATAGAAAGAACAAAAGAATCGCTCTATCCCAAGCTTCATATATTGATAAAATATTGTTGAGATTTGCAATGCAAAATTCCAAGAAAGGTCAAATGCCTTTTAGACATGGAATTCACTTGTCACAGGAGCACTGTCCTAAGACTCCTAGTGAGGTAGAATACATGAAACAGGTTCCTTATGCCTCGGCTGTAGGAAGTCTCATGTATGCTATGTTATGCACTCGACCAGATATTTGCTACGCTGTTGCGATTGTCGATGAGATATCACCAAATCCGGGACTAGAGCTTTGATCTGGTCATTAAGCATATTCTCAAGTATCTTTGCAGAACAAGAGATTATATGCTAGTCTATTCAACTCCAGATTTAGTGCCTACGGGTTATATTGATTCTGATTTTCAGGCTGATAGGGACTCTCGCAAGTCTACATCAGGGTCAGTGTTCACATTGGGTGGCGGTGCCGTTGTTTGGAGGAGCATCAAGCGCTTGTATTGCTGATTCTACCATGAAGGCGAGAATATGTGGCACTTGTGAAGCGACTAAAAAGCGGTATGGCTAAGGAAGTTTTGCTAGACCTTGAGGTGGTTCCTTTGGCATCACAGCCATCACTCTATCTTTGTGATAACAGTGGAGCGGTGGCAAATGCAAAAAGAGCCCAGAAGCCATCAACGTGGAAAACCCATTGAACGAAAATACCACCTGGTTAGAGATATCGTTCAACGAGGAGATGCTACAGTGTGCAAGATTGCATGTGCAAAAATCTTGCTAACCCCTTTACCAAAAGCTTACCAGCTAAGAGTTTTGAGGGGCTTATTTAAAATATGGGTGTACTTAACATGTCTCATTTACTCTAGGGCAAGTGGGAGATTTGTTAGGTTGTGTTTTCCCGTCGAGTAAATTATTTGTACTCGTGACATTTTGAAATAAAATTAATATATTGATTGATATATTTATTATGTTATTTTGAGCTTACATTTATCCATAAGTCGATTTGATATTACAAATTGAGTGTTTGAGTTGTTAAACACATAAAGATTCAATCTGTAATTCGATCTAAAATTATCGTTCACGATCAGTAAATAAATATGGATAATTTATTTTGATAAGATCATCTCGATTTTATTAAAGTCTATATTTGACTTTGGTAACAAAATTGAGAATACATTTGGATTGTAGTGAACGGAACCACGTGAAATTAATTTGTGACATTGACCAGACAAATTTAATTTCACTTGACTATCGTACATGGGACCTTAATCCTGAGCGGATAATGAACTTCAGTTACTAACTTGAAGTTCTTTGAAGTGTCAATGAGTGAGATCAAATTGCTGATCAATATCTCGATACTTTGGGAATTAGAATGAACTAACGAAGAATATATATTCGTAATATGGAATCAGTCGCCTTTAAGGTATGATCATGATCTCACTCGTTCTTCTAGTATACAGTTTAATCTGAGCTCAGTAGTTTGACATTGATTGTTGAATTCAATGATGTGATGTAATCACATCGAACTGTTAGATAGAAGATGAGAGTTGAGAATTTGTGAATATTCGAATAAGGGCATTTTGGTCATTTTACGTATTTCTAATATTCGAGTTGAACGACGGAGGTAACATGTAGGATCGATAAGTCGGAGGATATAATTATTGATTGTTGCTTCGGTGAATTCAATTAGACTAAGAGTGCAATCTTGTTCTTTTAGTGGAATAGAACTTCGATTAATAAATTATTTTGATCGATCAAGAGTTGACCGAGTCAAAATTAATTTATTAGAACTTAGTTTAATTGGGTCCGATCAAGTCCCCTCGGTGGCTCCAATATATAGAGCTAAATAGGCTTATTACCTATTTTTGGGCGTGCGAGAAATGGGCAACGGGTTATGGTACTAGGGTTGGTAGGATTTTGGAGTGTAAGTAGATTATAAATAGTCTCATAAGACTATTTTTCTACACAACCTAAACCTAGAGGCGGGACACACACTAAAGTGTGAAGTGTGTGTTTTCTCCTCACAAAGAAAACCCAACCCTAGTATAACCTAGAACCAGAGAAGTGACTACACACTAGTATAGCTTCTCTTGGAGAACACCGGGAAGGCTTAAGGGTTTGGAGGTTTGGAAGTTTAAAGAACAACATGCTACAAGGGTAATTTCTTCAACACCTATGTGATCTTGCGGCTTTATTTAATCCAGGTTGAATGCACGAAATAAATCATATCTTGTGGAGGGATGTTTGATCATGAAAAATTAATTTTTGTGATGTCTAAATCTCTGGTTTCAACGATAACGACATTTTATAGACAATTTTGTTCAACAAGATGAACAAATAGTAGGGGTGGCAATGGGCTTTGGGCCTAGTTCACCTCAAGAGCTCGACCCCATGGACGGTTTGGAGCCGATTAAACCAAGCTCAAGGTCTAGTCGAGCTCAATATTTGACTAGGAAAACCTAGTGAGCTCGGGCCTCGAGCTTCGCAAGTTGTCCCAAGGACAAGGCTTGAGCTTAGGTCACTCGTGAGAGCTCGAGCACGAGGCGGCCCATGGATGGTTTGGGCGTGTATTAAACCCGAGCTAAGGGTAGACCAAGCTAGATTTTGACAAGGCAACTGAGCCAAACTCGGCTCACGGGCTTCGCATGAAGTTGGAACAAGGTCGACATGTGGCTCCCCCAAGACCCGTATTTAAATTCTATAAGTTTTTTAATTTCAATTTGTTTACAAGTTTTTGTATTTATTTATGTTTATAATAAAAATCAAAAGAATCGAGCTCGTGTACAATCTAATTTCGTGTATTAAAATCTAAACTGTTACAAATTGGAATTTTGATAAATTACAAAGTGGATAATCTCCTTGTATCACAGAGTAGCAGTAATCCTCGATTAACGATCCGAGTGTTGAAGACGAGGGCTACGTGGCTTGAATCTCGGACTTCAAACTTGTTGGAAATTTA